>PVIR01045168.1:0-10839 GCA_004026965.1 Petromus typicus
AATCTATAGAGCTGGTGTATAGAAATTGAGTGCAGCAGAAAGATGAGATATGCAAGAGGGTGGTAAGGGTAGCTGAGTCATGAAAAAATCTGTAGAGGACACTAAGAAGTCTCACAGGCCTCTCTACTTCTGGCAGATAAGGAGAAGGAAATAGAAATCAGTATGTATTAAATATCTATAATGTGTCAGTTACTACATTAAGTGTCTTCATAAACTTCATATCATTTATTTCTCAAGTACAAAACAGGTACAATGTTGGTGTTAGCTTTCTAGCACTATAACAAATACCTAAGTTAATCAGTTTATAAAGACATATGGGATATTTTGGTTCCTGAATTGCCCACTTGCTTTGGTCCTGTTGTGGTATATTGTGCCAGATGCATGTGGTGGGGCAAATTGCTCACCTCATAGATGAGAAGTCAATGAAAGGAAGAGTTGGGGCTGAGGTTCCAGGATCCTCTTCAAAGACTTGTCCTCAGAAACCTAAAGACTTCTGACTAGTCATTTTTAAAAGATTCTTTTACCTCCTAAGAGTACCACCCTAGAGACTAACCACTACTTAAAACATGAACTATTTTTGGATTCTCTTTTTTTTTTTTGAGACAAGGTCTCACATTGTAGTTTGGGCTGCCTTTGAACTCACTATGTAGTCAGGCTGTCCTTCAACTCAAGACAATCCTCCTGCCTCAGCCTCCAAGTGCTGGGATTACAGGCAAGCATCACCACTCCTGGCATACTTATGGATTCTTAAGATGCAAAATTCAGCTCCCTTAGCATGTGGATGATGTCTAATTTACAGCTAAATAAACAGAGACCCAGAAAGATTAGGTTACTTGTTTAAACAGCTATGATTTAAACCTAGACTTACTCAACTATAAAACAGATACCTCACAATGAAGTCCACCATGCTGCCTCTGGAAAAATTGAGCCATTATAGATGACCATTGCAATTTTGGTTCTGAGACCTGCTGTTGGCTTCCTCAGGTGCTTTGTTCTCAGTTGTGCAGGTAATGACATATCAGTACAGGAACTGTAACTCCCACATTTTCATTGTGGGTGATGTTCTTTAAATAGTACTCATTTTTCTTACCTAGATGTTAATAATGCATATAGTGGCTGATATTTTCATCTCTGACCTCTCTTAAGAACTACAGCTAAGTTCACAGTAAAGTTTCTTTTCTGGGCTGAATCTTGCCTATCCTTCACACAAGTCTAAGATACGGAACTATGAAGAACTGCAGCACACCTATTTATGAGAGTTACAGATGAGCTTGTATTCTCTACTGCAGTGCACCAGCCTAGGGAATTCTAGAAAATTTCTTCCAAATACCTTTGGTAGGCTATCAGGTGCAGATCTTTATAACCTCTTTTTCTCACCTGATTCCATGATTTCTTCAATTTGAAGCTCTTTCCTTGTCCTAACTTGCTCAGTGCCTAACCCTATATAAGAGTTTCTCTCTAAGTTCCAACTCCAAATTTATGGCATTTATCTTGTAACAAATTGTAGCTCTTTCAAGACCCTGGTTTCATCCTAAACCACTCTGAGCTATCTTGTTACTATCTTGTGCTTTTCCTACGATACATGCATTGTTCTTACTTTAGCCAAATGGCTAGAGTGCCACCTTTTCCATTTGCCTAGCTTCTGAGTATTGATTGATTTCTTCATTATTTTTCATTGATCAGTTCTCACATACTGCAGTCTTGAGACCTAGTGGCCGTGACTGCTCTTTGTATACAAAAGACCCATATTCCTTTTTCCCTAACACTGTTGCTAAGAAGTGGCTAGCCACCAAAGACTACATGTTCTGATCTTCTGATTGCACTGAGCTAAATAACGTCTAATAAAAAATATATAGAACAGATGTATGCTTCAACCCTGGCCCATAAGAATCCCCAAAGGGGATCCAGGGATTTAGCTCAGTGGTTCTGGCACCTGCCTTGCAAGTGCAAGGGCCGGGGTTCAATCTCCGATAACCATGTATAATAGTACCGGGCATGGAGACTCACACTCACCAACAATCAGTATCATATATCACAGTGTGGGGCGTGGTGGCTCACACCTGTTATCCCAGCACTTGAGAAGCAGAGGCAGGAGGACTGCTGTGAGTTCAAAGCCGAGCTCTGGGCCATCCTAAACTACATTAAGTGAGTCCCTGTCTCAGAAAAAAAACAGAATCCCCATAGAACCAACTGAAATCAACACCCCACTAACTTAGTGGCATTACAGTAAATGAATCCCTGTCAACTTGTATTCTTCATAGATTTTTTAAAGTAGATATGATTCCTTTTTTTACATAGAAAGTAAAAATCTCTATCATGTTAATCCAGTGTGCTTCAAAAGAAGCTTTATTTGACAGAGTAGACAGCTTTATCAATATAATATATATTTCCTCCAAAAACACCGAAGCTGACACATTTTTAAATTGTGGGGTTGAGGATCTTAAGAATGAATATCACCCCACAGGTCTAGCAGCCTCTGTAAGTCTGCCTTTGTTATCACATCTGTCTATTTCAACTGCACTAACAGGAAGCTATCTCTGTTCTGTTAGGGGCCAAGCTCAGCTGGCCTTCAGCTGGCCACCACGCTTCACTTATTTCCCAAGTTATCACATATTTTAAAATATTTAAAAACTAAACTATTTAGGAGTAAGCCCAGGGAACCCAAATACCTCCTTGGCCACAGGTCTGTGAACACTTCGTCCATGGAGTCCACCCTGAAAGCTGACAGTTGACCACACATTCCACCAGGCATGAAGTGCTCATCCTCTGAGGCCTCTCCAAATTACTCTACAAACGGAAATGAAGTATGAGTTCACTGGAGAAATCACATCACTATCAAATCAAACTGCAATCCTATTACAAGGAAAACTATCCTTCAGTCTACAATAAAAAACCTTTCCACATTTCAGTAGAGACAAAAAAAAATGCTTTTTTAGACAAATTTTTGGTAATCATGGAAAATTGTTGTCCTTATTTCAAAATAAAGTTTTGTTGGTTCAAACTCCTTTTTATACAAGCGTAAATTTTAGGATAGACCTGACATTGGGGTACTGGGAAAATAGAATGTCACATGACAGAAATCTTCTTGTTGCTCAGACAATGAGGATGACCTCTAGGGTATGCTCTGGGACCATGTATGGGACAAAAGTATACAGCAAGGCTCAAAATGAACAGCTAGTGCAGTTAAAATGTAAGTAAAACAGGAATAAAAATAAAATGAACAACTTCTCTGTATTTCATAAAGAAGGTCAACTGGGCTGATAATGTACTGATTGTGGGACAAGTTGGTGATACAGTTCATCTCCTTCTTATTGTCTCTGAAATCAGAATCTAGACAAAAATATAGGCAATTTTCTAATGGCCAAAGAAGAAGAGATCTTAGTGAAAGAATAAATCATGTAAGAAACACAGAGAAAATAATGAAATAACATGCTAGAAGAATCATACACTCTTTGTATTTTTAATTAAGAAAACTTTGTCATTCAATAGCTGTGAAATAATAACCATAAATTTACATCAAAGTATAATTAATTATTATCATATAATGACTTGCCAAGCATGTAAAATTGGAACTACCACAATGGGACCTATGATACGTGTGTGAAATATGGATATTTTAGTTAATAATCTGGGATTTTTAAATAGTCCTTAAATATTTATTGGATACATACTACTAGAAAGTGAACGTGATGCAGATTTTTTTTTTACTAATGAATAGCTTTTAACTTTATTTTCAAAAGATTTATCACATACTAAATATTTGGAATAATAGATGGGTGATTTATTTATTTATTTATTTATTTGAGGCAGTAGCTACCTAGGAAGTAGCTTGAAAAAAACAAAATGTTAAGATGTATCATTGATGCTTGCTACAAGTATGTGGCAATTTTGGAATTTAATCACAGTTTCAGATGGCCTGGTCTAGGGCTGGTGTCCTGGTCAGTGGTTGCCCTGTTGGCTTAGCGAGCATATTGTAATCACACTTAGGGTTAAGTTAGAAGAGGCAGAAAAGGCTTTCCTCTGTTTCAATTTCCACTTAATACTCCACCTATATGTTTGGAGAAATGGGGCCAATTTTCTCTTTACAGGTTTGTTACAAGCCTCTGTGGCACCCTGAGTTAACTGGTCCCCTATTTCCAGTTTATTCCAAAGATTGTTTCAGTGATTCTTATAGTGTGATAGCATCTTTGTGTCTATTAAACTTCTCCCTCAGTGTTTTTCCACTTAATATGTTAGGAAGGAAATGCCAACATCTTTCAAACAGTTCGGAATACAGCTTTACTCTATACCAAATACAGCTCATCCCAGGGAAAAAATGATACAGTTAGAAAAATTCAGAACTCCATAATTTGAAACTTGATAGGGAAATTTTCTGTATAGATTAAGAAGAAAAGTAGTGATGCCTTTTATCCAGTAATCATGTTCTGAACAAATTAATGGAGTATTATAACAGTGTCAGTGTCCGTCTATGGACATTATGTCTTCTATGAAAATACACTGTTTATCACAAAAGTAATTCATCTTCCCAAAACAAAGAGTTATAGTAGTAAAGTCATCAATGTCAATACTTGGTTGGCAAATAAGTATAGTTTTCCCATCATTCTGACCAAATCCAAACTAGTCAGGTATAACAACACACCATGAGAGTAGCTCTGATGTTAACTGAACCTAAGCTAAGATAAAAACAAATCAGAGTTTGTTGTCTGTACCACACACCATGGAGGCTGTAGCCCAACACTGATGAAATGCCATGAGCATGAGATCTCAATAGAAGCATGTTACCTGCTCGCAGTGGTCCATGCTGACTGGCTTGCCATCACTGCGCACGCAGCTCAGCAGGCGGGTCCTGACCCCTTGCCCACACGAGGCATTTTCGCTCAGCTGGCACGTGCTCCATTCTACAGGCAGAGGATCACACATTGAGGTTCAAAGTCACAGCGAACCAAGTACAATAAACCTCTGACTGTCTGCCCAGGTGTTGAAGGACATTCCATACATCATCCCCAGATCTTCCCTAGGTGGCTTTGGGAAGTGCTACACAATTACATTATTGTAAAACATGTGAACAGATTTTTTTTATATATATATCTACATACAAAGCTAGTTTACCTCCTAGAGGCAGATATACAAATGGTTTGTTAGAATTACTTTACATTAACTTGAAAGAAAGATACCATTCAAACCAGTAAAGGAAAACCAGCTTTGTACAATCTGTTCAAGATAATTAGAGAAAAACCACTCAGAAATGATGCCAGTCAGCATAGCCTGAGTGTTTGTCCCTGTCCTCACCCCCCTCTTCCCTTCAAGTGAGAAAGAAAGAAAGTGCCACTGAAAAGGGGAGACCCTCCGTAGGCACAGTCTGCCAGCTTCGTGGTGACCGACTTCCCAGTCTCAAGAGTTGGGAAAAATACAACTCTCTTGTTTATAAGCCCACTCAGTCTATGGCAATTTGTCACAGCAGCCTGAATAGACTAAACATCAATCTTTGATGTAAACTTGAAAACATTTTCAAAGAATAAATTCAATACTTAGCCTTGTTTGTATATTTGATACAATATAGCCAAGATTTCTTACTTGCGTTATTTTTTACTTTCACAAATTAAAGAGAAAAAGACAACAGAAGCTAATTTTTCCTCCTAAGTAAAGAAAGATTTGGCTACTCACATTTCAAAGTAGAGGGGGACTTAGAATAAATTATCCTGTAGTTAATTTGACTCTTAAATCTGTACTTGTTATGGGCAGAAGAAAAGTCCTTAATTATATCAATGAGAATGTCTTTAAGGAGATTGTCCATACTTGATAAATTTAATAGGAATAACAAATTCATGTATAGTAAAACCGATCTAAAAAACACATCCTTTTCCAATAAAGCAAACGTCATTGGATTTCTGAAAAATTACTATAAAATCAGGGAATCTATAAAAAAAAGACAAAGGCACCAGATCATCTTTCTCCTGTGAAGCTAATCAGACAGCCCGAAAGACTTTTCTACCAGTTTTCTGCATTAGAGATCTCAACGAGGCCAGTTGCAGTCACAGCAGAGAATTTTTCTAGAAAAAAAGATTGCTTTGCCTCTGTAGGCAGTGTGGTCCTCAGTAGTGAATTCAATGCTGAGACTTAACATGGCTCCACATCTCAAAACATTTTTGCAGGCTTGCTACCACAGGGAATTGCAGGTAGCAGATCATTGTGACTACGACAATCATTTGGGTGTAGGTCGTTAACACTGATATCCAGGAAAAACCCGGACAGTGGCTGAATAATTAGGCTGCTGTGATTCCTACAACTTCTCCAACACCCCTGACCAGAAAGTATATCATTAACTAGAATTTGTGAAATAATAAAAAATAATGAAAAAGAGAATCTCTATGACAGTGTGATTATATTTTTCTCTCATTAGTAAATTGTTCTTTGCTAATTATTTTTGGTATTTTAGTTTGTAATGGTCTAATTAACATTATCCTGAAATACTGCCAACTCTTTCTAAGCACCCACACTTAAGAGATTCCAGGTGGCCTTATTTTATACACATGCCAAGAACTGGTCTTTTCTTTCTATGAAGGGACACAGGAAATAACAAGTCCTTTTATGCAAAACAATCACCCATTCTTTGGACCATCTTAAATTCTAAAAAGGATAATACACAAAAACATTTCTTCATTATCCTGCGGTCAAGGAAAAGACTAAGGTTGTGGATCTCAATTGTACCTGTTAGGTTGTACCGGAACTGGAAGCAGTTTTCATTAAGAAGGCATGGTCGCACCTGAGAGTCCTCTGCACAAGTCCTTGAGCTCAGGGAGGGGCGCAGAAGATAACGGGTTCTTCTTTGTGTTGTGTGTGGGTCACATGACTGCAAAACCCACAAAGGGCTCAGGGTTATTTGATAAAATATACACAATATGTACCCAAATAGATGGATATTTAACAACTAAAGGAAGGAGACTGGCAAGTGTTAAATATAATTATTCTGAAAAAAATTTTATGATTCATTGAAAATGATATTCTGTTTTGACTTTCACCTAACACATCTTCTTTTTCTGTGGTATCTTGAAGGCTATGTTTCTATTTCCTATGCATTATTAAGAACATAGAGATTGTTTTCATCAGCTAAATGTACTGTGTACTCTAAATCAGTCTGCCACACAGTGAGAAATTAATACATGTAGAGGGTCTAAATGAACAAAAGAAGACATCACCCCTGGGACCCCATATAGTCTAATCCAACAGAAATAATCACGCAGAACATTTTAATGGGAAAGTTATTTTTTAGATCTCAGAAAAAACAAATATAGAGAATGAATTATGAAATAAATACTGTCCCAAATACATAAGAAATTTTTTATTTGAGAGGTTGTTGAATCCATAGAGCATGAGACATTGACTACCATGGCCTTTTCAGTGAAACAGTTGTATCAAATGTTAACTACAATGTTCTCCTGAAGCTGGGTGTAGTGGCTCACGCTTGTAATCCTAGCATTTGGGAAGCAGAGGCAGGAGGATTGTTGTGAGTCTGGAGCTTTCCTGGGCTACATAGTGAGTTCAGGGCCAGCCTGAACTACAAAGCGAGACCTTGTTTCAAAAACAATAAAAAATTAAAAAATAAAATAAGGAAAAAATAAAAAGAAGAGAGCTCCTGAAAATACCACAATGCACATGGGCTCCCATATCATCCTGTGATTCACTTCACAAACTCCTCTAGAGCCAGGGAAATTTGCTCTCATGTCTTGATTGACCAGTCTAAATACAGTTGACTTTCTCACTGCTGCTGCTACAAAAATCTCAAAGGTTCTCCAAACCATTCTTCACTTTCCTCAGAGCACTAAAGAAGGCTCACTTCTTTCATTCTTCTCTCTAATAATGTCATTTTTGTCTTCCTTTTTGAGCAAATTTCTACTCATGTTCAGGGATATCTGTACAGATCTGCTTTTAAACATATATATTCCAGACCCTCCCAACTCTAAAAAGATTTTTAGATATGAGAAATAAAAGTCTTCAAAATTAAGATCACCATCTATCTATCTTTAGTATTTTTAACATTCTTTTCTTGTTTCAGACATTCAGTAAGAATCTCGGCAATGAACTAAAGTGATATGGTTACATTATATTGCAAAATAGAGATAAAATATTAGCAATCTTTCTTTTTATCTTAAAAGTTTGGGCCGCCTAAACACATTTACTGTGATTTGATACTTAAGTAATACATGAATACTTTCAATTTTGCATTTAATTGTAATAAGTTTTTTTTCCTACACAGTTAAGTTGGACAAGCAATTATTTATAATTATATGCACAAAAATCCATGCCAAATGTTACCAATAATTACTATTCTAACAATTAATTAGAATGTTTACTCTCATGAAAAAAATAACAAACCATTCGTCAGTAAAAGAAAACAAAGATATCCTGGTAGATACTTCTGATTAGTGCTCTATTGTGTTATTCAATAATCAGCAAGTGTATAAAATAAGTGAACATGTGTAATACATGTGATACATGCATGTATCTGCCTAGTCTATGCCAGCAAATAAGAAAAAGAAAGCACATACATGCATACATACACATACACACATGAAATTTTAGATTGAATATCCATTATCTGAAGTTCGTGGTACCAGAAATGCTTCAGTTTTGAGAGACTGTCCAGGTTTTGTAATATTTATAAAATTTGCATAGAAACTGATGAAAATCTCTAACCTGAAAATCCAAAATCTTAAATGCTCCCAAACTGGAAATTCCGTTACATTAAAAAAAATCCTCTTAGTGTATGTCTTATTTCCTCACTGAACCTATGTGAGAAAGTGGAATTATTATGTTCAATTTGATATGATTTAAACATTTCCTCCATCAGATTTCACAATTTGTCTAAATTTGCTGAACATGGATATAAAAATCCTCTTGAGCTCAGTCCATCATTTGTAATATGTAATCTTTTATAATTACTAGGGATTAATTTCTAGAAATTGTTGGAAAGCAACACTGTAACTAACACTCTCACTAATCTTCAATCTACAGAAACAGCTAAAGAGGGTTGTGTGGGTGATAAGAATCCATAAATATGATACCACCTCCTATTAGGGGACATTTTCAGCACTCCACTTTATAAAAAAATGTCCTCAGCCTGCTAACAAATGATAGATTGCTATTTTCCATATTTATTTCTAATTGCTATTTATAGGAAATCAAGTGTTAGTATTTCATTTTTTATTTCTATCATCTACTCACAGGAATGTCACAAAACAATGAAATGACCACTGGTGTGCAGACAAGGGAAAAGGGAAGGAATCTCACACCGGGAAGGTTTCCACACTAAATCAAAACTCCTCAAGCACAAACCTGGGCCTCTTCTTTTCTACCATACAAACATAAGGATGTATTGTCAATTTCCTAAATATAGGAGTGAGAAAAATGAAGTGTAGATAACAAACCCAAAGCCAACTTTGAACAAGCTTTCTTCTAAAGGTCAAGGTTTAGAAGATTTATTTACTAGGGCAGGAAATGACCAATAAGAACCAAACAGCCTCTGTTATATAAACCCCCTCGGTGAGGCTCGACTTTCTAACTTACTAGTTTTGCAAACCAGGATTTATTTAAAGTTCAACCTTTCTGCATTCCTTTTGTTATACCTACATCGAGGCCTCTAGCCTGCCCAAATACTTGTATTCTTCCCTCAGTATAAAACCAGATGCCACATTTGTGAGCCTCCACTGACTTCCTTACATCCATAATAAATAGAAAAAACTCACTCAATAAATAACCCTGCTGTATTTTTACATGTTCTCATGTGTGTGAATTCCTTCCTGTGGGCTATTTTGAGACTCCATATCTTAATTTTCTTTCTCTCTGGCCTAGTGTGTGCATCTAATAAATATATGTAATTTACGATGCATTCATTGTTCTTTGGCAATCTGACTTGATTTGTGTAAATTACCTGAATAATGATACACCCTAGATTATGGTCACATTGCCTTGGGATCTGCACATCTGATGAAAGAATATATTCTTATCTAGAATTCTCCTACACATCTCACAAAATCTAAATGGTATTTCCTAGATTAGAATACATCATTAAGTTAATAAAACATACAAATAAATGTGTTGTAACTTGCCCATTTAAAAGATAACAGATGATTTGCATAAAACATTTTATATATTAGGATATCCTCAAGTTACGTCCATTTTAAGTATAAATGATTCAAACTTATCATTTTTTATGGCACAGTAATTCTCCATTCTGTAGAAGAACCATCCTTATAAGTGAAATAAATAGGGCACAGATTAGGTAAATATCACATCTTTTCTCTGGTATAAGAAAATAAAGATGTAAATGAGTCATAGAATTATATGTTATATATTGTGAAATAGAAAATTCTCAAAGTGAAACAGCGTGAAGGGGGAAAAATAATGAGATTATAACAAAAAAGAAAGGAAACAAAGTTTATGTATATAAGGGGTGCGGGTGGGGGTGGTAGGGTGGGTAGGGCTATGGGAAAAAATGAGAATTAAGTTGTGTCATATACTGGTACAAATTCTTATTGTAGACTGCAAACATGATGTGTATGTAATGTACCAATAAAGATTTCAATTAAAAAAATTTATATAAATGCAAACAAGGAGGTATAATCTGATACTTTTCTCTCAATGAACTTTTGATAATTACAGTTTAAAGCTGTGCTAAATGCCAGGTACTCATAAATTTAAATTCATTCTGTAAACTTTCTGTCTGAGGATGAGCATGATTCTGAGGCCCAGCATTACCAGCTTCCATCACCTTTATTCTGTTCCAGGGTCCATCTGATCATTCTGAGAAATTCACTCGCTCCTTGTAATTACCTGCCTGCC
>PVIR01045169.1:0-10862 GCA_004026965.1 Petromus typicus
GTCACTATTCACTCCTGACAGCTGTCACTCCTCTTCACGGACTCCCCTTTCTTCAGACCTTGGGACACTGCATTGTCATGCCCCATGTCACTCTCCAAAGGATGGTGAGACAGACCCTGTACCTCACAGCCTGCCAAGAGTGAGGAACACAGACACCACGAGAATGAGGGGAGATTAACCGTCCACTATGGGTCTACATTATGTTATTCTCCCTATTTCATTTTACAAAGCACAAAACCCGGGGTATGTGGACAGACTCTTGCCTCACGATTCCTTCTGAAAAACATCCGTGCAGAAGCGGTTGTGATCCTGACTCCCGTCGGAAGACACCTCACTGGTGAGACACCTCACTTTGTGACGTCTGATAGGGAACAGCTGTGGAAACTGGCCCTTGGTCTGATGCTTCAGAAATGAAGATCAGGGCTGTGATCTCATACACAAGGACACCTGAGACCTGTGGGGCCAGCTGTGGACGCAGACTGAACTGCAGACCCACACTGTCTCTCCCCAAGTCTCACCCTGACACTCCCGAACCAGCCGTTAGAAACTCCTGATAAAGGGTCGTCGGTGGAAAGGACTAACAGGAACTGCAGACTTTCACATCAGGGTTTTAACAAATGCAGTGACATCTGAGAGGCCATATTTGATGTGTTATAAAGCAAAACCCTGAAATAAAGCAGACAGCATTAGAGTACTCAACACTGTATCCGCACTGGCATACTTGTGGGTCAGTGGAGGATCTGGAAACTCTGGAACCAAACCAGCCTGTGTTAAATCACAGCTCTACGTTTACCAGTCAGATCAAACTCATTGTATTAACATCCCTGGGCTGAAATCTCTCCCTATATTGAAATGGAGTGTGTGTGTGTGTGTGTGTGTGTGTGTGTGTGTGTGTGTGAGAGAGAGAGAGAGAGAGAGACAGACAGACAGACAGACAGACAAAATCATGTCCACTCAACATATAGGTGCTTAATAAAGGTCACAGAAATGGAAGAAAAAAGAAACACACACACGCACCTTATCTTTTCAGAGCACTTTTAGCAAGAAAGTTCTTCCCACATCTTAGAAACTGACTCTTCAGAATCCAAATGTAAAGTAGCTTCTCACCCTAAGAATTTCTCAGCTCCTTCAGAATAAGCAACACTCACTCCTAGAGACTCTCCTTCCTTTCGTGCTTAGGCTGCCTCCAAGGCTTTTATTAACCCTTCCCGCAGTTCTCTTGGTATAGGCTGTGGCCATAGTGCTATCTCTACACACAAAGGAGACAGTCTGGGTGCTCTGGTCATTCCTACATTTAAATAATGAAAAGGAGGCCTCCTCCTGAGGCGGACCAGCGGCCCAGATCTTTGTGTCAGCACATTGAAAGCAAACTCAGAGGTCCTGATCTAAGCCACGTACCCGCAACAGGGACTTTGTGCTGGGGCAAAATCTTTGCCTTCCTCTTGATTTCACCTAGGAAAACCTTTTCTCACGCCCCTTCTGTGTAGCTGAGAGTCAGTTCACAGTGTGCTCACATTTTACTCAGTTTAATGTGCCTCAGCTTATTTTTCAACCCACATACTATCTTCTCATCCAAAAACATGACTTGTCCTTTCTCAGTGAAAGAACATGTGTGTTCATGTGTACTTATGTGTACTCATTTCTTGTTTTAGACTTAAGAAGACAAATAAACAGAACCAGATATCTAATAATAAAAATCATGTTCAGTCAGTTGATGTGCATTCTGTATGACGTGTAATCGGGGGACTTTTCTAGTTAATGCACACCCCCTCTCTCTCCTCTCACAGACATGGTGGAGACACATAGTTATGGAGTGATTCTGAGGACAAGGATAAGGACAAGGATATCCTGTGTCCAAACAGGACACAGCAAGGAGACTATGATCAGAGGAGGGTGGGGAGGCACCGAACGCTTCTCAAAAGGATCAGCTTTAAATTGATACCAGCAAATTTTATGAGCTTCGGGTTGGAACTGACAAGTAGCCTACATCTACCGAGGTTGTACTTGTCATTGGCCCCATTTCAAAGAATTCTTAAATGTACTTTGTCATCTGAATTGTAGAGCTTAACAGACATAGAGGATACCTCATTAAAATAAGTGTTCTTCATGCATGGATAAGTGTACAAAGCTTCCCAAATGGTGGCAGTTACAATGTGAAACTGAATCATAGCTCATCCACACTGCCTCCGTGGAAGCTGAGAGCTATCGGCAGCCACCCATCACCCATTTGCTTGCGTCCTGACACTTCATTGTGTGTTACAAAGGAAAGGGAAAATCTGAGAACCTTTCCAATACCAGACAGGAAAAATTCACTCTCAGCCCCACACTTCATGTGGGGACCACTTTTTCTCAGATGAAAACATCAAATCAGACCCATGTGATACTGCCATAAATTAAAAATCCTGACGTCCCCCAGCTCAGTGTGGTCATCAAGTCCATTCCAAGAGTGCCGCAGCCTTCAGGGTTTCAAGGCCTCACTGTGTCAGTGCATTTCTCACTTAGTACATCGCTGAGATGTGAATGGATTTATAGGAAATATAAATGTTTTCAAAAAGCTACAAATAAAATGTGTGAATGTATGCCCAGCTTGTCTCATATTTCGGCCCACAGACTGTGAGTGATGTGGCAGTTGATGCTTGCTACACTAGAAAGGGGCATCTCGATCATTGGCACCATCCCTACATATTTGTTGAAGTGTAGAATGCAAGGCCAATGCATGATTTCTCATTTGGAAATTGATAGCATAGCAGCAGATGTAAAAATATAAGTCATTTTCTTCTAGGGCATTTTGTTTCTTTTTCCTTCTTTCCTCCCTACCTTCCTTTCATCTTTTTTCCTTTCCTTCCTTTACCCTTCTTTTAAATGTCCTCCTTTTCTGTGATTCTCTTGGTACATAGAAAAGGATAGCAATTAACAAGAAAATGTAATATAGGCTTTTTACGAGACACAATCTCTCCGTGTAGTTCAGAGTGTCTTTGAGCTCAATGGATAGCCCAGGATGGCCTGGAACACTTGGTAATCTTCCTGCTTCAGTCTCCCAGATGCTGGGATTGGAGGAGTGTGCCCCCATGCCCAAGAAAATGTAATATAAACAGAAAAGTTATGTACAAGGATACTATATAGGCATGTGACCGTTAAACTAGATCATATCAACCTAATTAGGTGTGGGATCCACCGAGGGGATTAAGGAAGTCCACTTTGGGTGTGCCTAAGTAGGTCCTAGAGGACTGAGCTTGAGTCCTATGTTGGTCCCCGAACACTTCCTCTCTGCCACCGCGCCCCTACTCTCTTCCTCACTGCCATGAACTAGTAAACTTTATTCATGCCCTTCACTGTGATATTCCTTCCTTGTAGCCGTCTGACTATGAATTGAATCCCCTGAAGTCATGAGTGAAATTAAACCTCCTCTTTTAATTTGCGGGTCTCCCAGCAACACGAAAGCTAATGTATGGCATGATTTTAGGAGAAAGGGGAGATAGGCATAAGGTTAGTTTTCTTAAGATTTTTATTTTTCTTTACTTGGTTAATTGGTTGAGTTGCTCTGATGTTTTGCTTTTGGCTGGAGAACTAAGTTTGAACCATTGGCTACCATCTTTTATCTGAGTCCCACACCAGCATTCTCAAGTTGATTCTTTGAAATAAAATCTCAAAAATATTTGACAAATGAAATAAAGATGTCTGAGGGCCAGCAAATATGCTTTCAAATGCTCTCTTCGATTATTACCTCACACCTGTAACTTAGTCTGTCTGAGCTTTAGTTTCCTCATTTGTAACATCATGCTGTGGATCTTTAAAAGGAATACTACTCATGACGGCTTCAGTCCAGAGGGCTCACCAGGCATCTGTGGTCATCTCAGACTGTGCCACTTTATGTACTGGCCCTCATTCTATTTGACAACTGCTTCTGATTGATTCTTGGCCTCCACTGACACATCTGGAAGAAGAATATTTTACTGTGTGTTCACTATTTACTTTTAAAATGAAGTTTTTAGCTGAGAGGGAGCATGGGATCAAATAACATTTATTAACAGATAAAAAAATAAAATGAAATCAATTTTTTACATTTAGGAAAGCTTGCAAAGAGTCATTGAGGTAGCAAGCACTGTGCCAGGACATTTCTTCACACGTGTTTCTGACCCCTCAGCAGGCCCACCGCACCTGTGTCACAGGGCGGGAAAGGGGGATTAAGATACAGTGCGTGGAGAGAGTGGCACTGGAACTCAAACCTGTTTTGCAGCCAACCCTTTTCTAGGAAAACAGAATCAAAATGTTTATGAAAGTCAGAGGAAAGGCAAATGGTTGTAGTTAGTAACTTGGGTTCTGGGTCAAAGTCACCTGTCTAAGGCTTTTATTCTGGTGTGTTCTGGAGACCTCACTGCTCCCATTAAGCCTCTGTGTCCTCATCTGACAAGGAAACATTTGACATGGTAGCTGCTGCATTCTGCACCATAAAGGATCTCTAACATTTTATTGCATAGATGTTTATTCAGCGAACAGTAACAGCCATCGTTGGATATGTCACTGTGTGAGTGCCTAATTCTGTGTCCAAATGACGTGTTTACATTTAGCATATTTTTGGAGACTTGCTTACATGTTTCATCTAAATATAGATCTATATTCTTATATATAGATATATATGAGTTGTGTCTATGTAGGCAGCAGTAGATACTGCTTTCCAGTGTAGGCTGAAATATAAGAAAACTCCTCTGCATCTATCTGAAAATGTCAGTGTACTTTATAAGCACAACCAACCCCGAAATGTTTATGAGGTCAGGCAGTTGGGGCTGAGGCTTAGCCATGGTTTAGAAAGAACCTCACTATGGTGTCAAAGTTCTTGAAGCAAATACTATGTGGGAGGCCACAGAAAGAGTGAATTGTTGTTCACACTTCAGCTTTGATTTGGAGGCACCTGTGAAAGAAAATAATCCTTTCCCAGTACTTACTGGTTATTTTATTTCCAGAAAACATGCTCGTTATTTTAGCTGAGGTAATTTCCTTGAGCTTCCGGTAGTGATTTTGTGACAAGTGAACAGCGACACCTACAGGTTAAGGGTAGTATTTATGTGTTAAGAGAAGCAACTGTTCTCACTTTGCTATGTAAGATCCTCAAAATAATGCCGAATGTTTTGACTGCAGAAAGTAAAGACCCAACATTGGAATTAAAAAGAAAAATCAAACCATGGAGAAGCAAAGACATGAATATAGACAAATTCTCTTTCTGTGAAGACTGCTCTTTTCTCCTCTAAAATTTCTGGATTTTCCCCCCATCCAAATAAGCTTGTCGGAGCTGTTCCAAGTGATTTAGTTCAAGTGCCAAGTATAATGTTTGGCTTCAGTCACCTGTTTTTCTTCTCTACATTGATTAAACAGATCAGCAGAGACTCCTCCAAACACTCTATTTGTCTAACCCATTTACATATTAATATTTCCAGTGTCAATTTTCTGGCTCTGTTCTGAGCTTTGTTATGTAAATGTTCTTGTTGATATGGCTGATACTTTCTGAGGATGGTGCAAGCAGCCTAGTGCAATTGCCTTTGATGCCTCTCTCAGAACGAGCCACTCCTGGCTCAGTAGCTGCTCAGCTGACCTCAGGAGGACCCAGGGCCTGTGAGTCACCTAGGCCAGGTGCAGGTGGGGTTGTGCAGGAGGCTGCAGTCCCCAAGTTCCTGCTGCCCCTGGCCGGTCACTGCTGTGGGTGAGGAGCACCCAGCCAGGCACTGAGGGCACCTCTGTCTCCAGGACCTGCTCAGAAGCAGTTTACCTTGTACTCAGAAGCATGCATCCTTCTTTCTTGTTTATATGAATAAGATTAAGCATGTGTTTTTTTCCTGTCCAATTGCCATGAGCTGATGCAGAGAGCTTGTCTCTTGTGAGGCAAAGGCACGTGAGGTGGGTAGTGTGGGGGAGGGACAGTGAGTCGGACCAGGTCTCTACCTTTCAGTCTGTCTGGGTTTGAATCTGGCCACCACGAGACATGTGACCGGCTGGCCACTAGTGACTTTGGGCAAGTTGTTCAGTGACTCTCCACCTCATTCACACATATGGTCAACAAGTACATGCTGGGTACCATCTGTGTACCAGCACTATCCTCCAATTGGGGACACATCAGTGATCAGAAGAAACAAAGATCACAGTCCTCATGTATTTTTCTTCTGTAGAGGAAAGAGTAATACAGCCCAATGGGAAACTAAAGGATTCCCTTACAGTAGGACCTGCTGTAGAAGTTGATGTATTGGGCTTTGTGCATCACTGAGGCAGCTGCAACTGCCCAGCTCCTCCATCCTGTGTGAAGGTATCTGCAAACCCTAGCCTGTGTCCCAGGGGAACTATGGCCACAATGAAACAGAAGAAAGGAGAGCAGGTGACTGGACAACTCTAGGGAAGGGCAGGCTCAGTGAGCAGAGTGGACGTCAAGAGGTGGCTGGGCTCCAGCACAGACAGGACAGGCTGGGGCTCCTGCTCGAGACCGCCATTTGTCCTGGCCACACAGATTATGGCTACAAGGCCCACGGGCACTTCAGAAGACATGGGACCCCTGCAGTCCCCAGGCAGCGGCCTAGATTTGAAGGAAGCAGCGCTACAGAATCCTGGAAAGATTCCAGGAGGCTGAGAGAAGGGCTGGAACACCTGGGCAGCCTTGACATTCCGTGAGAGGGAGAGAGAGAGACAGAGACAGAGAGACAGAGACAGAGAGCACTAAATTAGTTTGTGAACAGGTGCCTCACAGTGCGTATTTCTTAGTGAGTGCTTGGTAAATGGTACTAGAATCATTACTATTCATCATCATTAATACTCTCAAGTCACTCTGTCTTAGATTGGAGGCCAAACTAGCTATACAAAGGGTGACCAAAGTATATAGTGAATGTTTAAATTTTTTAAGTTAATTACAATACAGACCATGTTGTCAAAAAGACTCCCCCTCACTTCCAACACACTCACTCCATAATTCTTGCCACTTTATGAAGCACCTCTGGCAGTCCTTTTTCTTGAGTATTTTTACAAGGCATGATCAAAAATATGGTAAATGATGCCACTGCATGGCATCCAACAGAAAGGGAGATTTTACAGACTTTACGGTGAGTCTTCATCGACATTATTCACTGGTGGCACCATATGACTTCTTGCTTTTCTCCAAAATCAAAATGACCACAAAAAGTGAGTATTTTGAACCAGTTTGAAGCATTAGGACAGCCATGATGCTCACAGAAGAGGACTTTCAGAATGGGGCACGAATGATGGAATAAGTATGATTAAAAGGAGAGGTCACGGGCTCTTTGCAGGAGGATTAGCAATATCTTTTACTATAATAATTCTTTTCTAAATTTAAATGTTCACCAAATTGTTCAAGTGCACCTCCTGAGATGGTCCCTGATCTCTGACACTCAATTCTCCATATCTATGAAATGAATTTGAAGGGAAAGCAAGGCCTCACTGCATGAATGGTGCTGAGCATCCAATACGTCATTGCTGATGTCATTCGTACTTTTCAGCGGCCCCTTCTAGGTCTGTTGTTGAGGAAGCTACCTCAGCTCTCCCTGAAGTTTGTGTGAGATTCCGTCCTACAGTTAGAACACAGAGCCTGTCCTTTATCCTGGACCTGTTTGTTACTCCCACAAGCAGATTGGGACATAAGGAGGGAGAGAATACAATGATGTGGCAGCTTCCTCTTCCTGTAGAAGGAATAGCTGTGTGTCCTTCCTTCAGAGCGGCTGTCAGCTATGTGCAGGTAGAAGAAAGTTAATTCCTCACATGCCTCGCTCCTTTTTAAAATGAGCTTAATTTCCTGTGAATGATAAGAGAGTTAGTATTTAAAACGTAAGGCCATTAATTTCGAGCCCATGCATAATACAGTCTTTGGCAACTACAGGCTCTCCCCACGCCGCTTAGCCGCGGCCTGCTCCGCGGAGACTATCCTCTGGTGGAGGAGAGTAATTTGCCTTTCATGCCTGTTGAGCCTTGAGCTTCATCAGGAAAAGATTACTTTCCTCTGCAAATTTGTAAAAAAATCATATTCATACTCTGTGAAGTACTGAGAACACAGCTTAACAGAAGGATAAGACACAAATTACCTGACTTTTTCTACTTTTTAAGATAAGTCTCAGCCAAAAGATTAATAGTTAATACATACATAAGCCCCCTGAGTAAGGTCTAACACTCCAGCAGAAGGAAGAGCCTTTCATAGCACCTTTTGCACTGCTGGATGTCAGGGCAGAGCTGCAGGTGGCCCCCGAGAGCCATCTCAGGGACAGGGTTCACGTGCAGGAGGCTCGAGCCCTTTACACAGCCCAGTATCCAGACTGCACACTGAGCAGCTGTGGAAACAGAGCTGGCCACTTCCTTGGGAGAACCCGGCACTATCTGCTTTAGCCACAGGACAGGGACGCGAGGCGCGTGGCTCCAACATGTGTGGAGATGATGACGCTGGTGGGAACTACCTTTGCCAATGGCACTGGAGATCAAAATGCAGCCCTGCTCTCTATTTTCAGTATATTTTCAGGTAAAATTAATTAATTTGTGCTCCTGAGAGCATCTTGCAGCAAAGAGAGTGTGTGAATAAAATCACACAGAGATCATGCCTCACCGACCTTCCTGCCTCAGCCCAGAAAACAGCGCTGGAAAGAAGTCTGACTTTTCACTCTGTCTGACCAGCCCATCAAGGCTTCATTCCTTCCCTGGACCATTCTCTCCTCGCCCCCTGCTGTCCCTTCCAGTCCCACTTCTGCCTCCTCTCAAGGCAGCAGGAAGGAGAGAAAGGAACAGGAAGGGCTGTATGAGGCCCACCCTGCCTGCCTTCTCACTGGAAATGCTTCCCTCTTCTCTCAGGAGGTTTTCCTTTTAATTAAAAATTGCATTTTTGAATTAACTTCCTCTGAGCTAGGGAGATTCGACATCTCATTTGTCTGGCATTATCCTGGTCCCCAGGAATGATCACATGGCTCCAACCTCAGCTTGACTAATGGTGGATCCTGCGACCAGAAACTTCTGGCCTTTCATGACTGGCCAGGTTGCTGGCGACTCTGGGACCCACTGCAACCAGAGCTACACGGAGCTTCCTTTCTCTGCCCGTACTTTGTAGGTGCTGTTGTTGTGCTTGTTGTTGCTTTGGTACAGGGTTTCACTATATAATTCAAACTGGCCTTGAACCCACTACATAGCCCAGGCTGTCCTCAGATTCACAGAGATATTCCTGCCTCAGCTTCTAGGTGCTGAAATTACAGGTGTACACCACCACACCCAGATCCCTTCCCCTAATTTGAGGGCTCCTCAGCACAACTTGCGTTGCTCTCCTATCTCCCCTGAGCCTAGATGGTCCCTATCTTTCCCCCAGGTCTCACTGCAGCATTCCCACTTTGGCTTTCCTCCTGAGCAGACAGGGCCCCGGGATTGCCGTGATTTAATCAGCCTGTGTTGTAGGCTGGTGAACTGATAAGATATTCATTCCCTTTCTGTAATATATACATGAATTTTAAATCATCTTTTTTCTAATGGAAGGATACCCTGGCAGAGAAGGGAAGCCCTGTGTAGCACTGGTTGCAGTGGGTCCTCAAGTCACCAGCAACCTGGCCAGTACCTACCAGACAGTGCCTTGGAGGTCACTATCCAGAGACTCGGGGTTTCCATAACCAGTCAGGAAGGGCACCATGACCCTGATACACAGAACTCTGCATCTGGCCCCCTGGGTTATTTGGGTGATTTTAGGAAGGGCAATATAGTTTCCAAAATAACCTAATTCCCTCCCAAAACATAGCTCAATCCTCAAAATATTATAGCCCAGCTGTCAGGAGACTATGTGAAATAAAATTGTTTATCTCTGTCTGCAATTCATCCTCCAGCAGACAGCAGAGTTGCACAGTAGATATTTGATAAGCATATGTTGAATAAATGAATGAGTGAATGAATGAATGGCTGCATTCCCAGGCCACCTTACGCTCTCAAGCTCTCACACGCAGCCATGTATTGATCTCTTCAGGCATGCCAGTCGCCATGGCACCTCGACATTGTGAAGGAGGGTCTCTGGAGTCTCATCAGCAAAACAGAGGAAATAAATCTTGCCTCACAATGAAATCAGGGCTTACAAGTGTCTTGGAAAAACTGCCATGGTTTATATTATCACTTACAGTATTAACTTATTGATCTGCACAATAAAACCACTTAGAGAAAGCAGCACGCATCTTCTGCCTTCTTTTACTATGAGGGAAATGACTTCAGGATGAAATTTCCTGTTTAATGTCAGAATTTGTAAATATCATCACACTACAGGGTGGCTGTCATTCTCACGTATAGATTTCTTTGTATTCAAAAGTTTCAGATTATTTTGATAATTATTTTAACAGTCCCCTCATGCAACTCCCACCTACAGCCTTCACATGCTATTTTAATGAGAATAGAATAGATATAAGAAATGATTCAAAAATACAATAAACATACAGTAATTTTTGAATGTCCTATGGTAAAAGACACATTGCCATGATCCAAGTCAAAACATTCCCTATCATTCTTGCCACTTTCTGAGACGGTTTGGAATGCCCTGTATTGTCAGGATCTGTAGTTGTGCTGTCCGGGCTACACTACTGACCTAAACTGATTCAAAATATTGGAGCCAGGGAGTTAGCTCAGTGGTTCCGGTGCCTGTCTTACAAGCGCAAGGACCCTGTTCGATCCCCAGTAACCACATACCATACTGGGAATGGAGATTCACCCCAGCAGCAACCAGTACCACATACCACAGTGCCGGGCGTGGTGGCTCACGCCTATAATCCCAGCACTTGGGAGGCAGAGGCAGGAAGATTGCTGTGATGTGAGTTTGAGGCTGAGCTCAGGGCCAGCCTGAACCACAAAGCGAGACCCTGTCTCAAAAAAAA
>PVIR01045170.1:0-10861 GCA_004026965.1 Petromus typicus
ACTGATAAATCATGGACCGAATACCTTTGTGAAGTAGTGTGATTGAGGAAGAACTTGGGGATAACAGCATCTTGCATCTTCTGCATTCAGCTAAAGACTCACAGGCTTTGATACAGTGGAACTGAGTCTGTATACAGAGCAGAAGACGGAGAACACATGAGGCAAGGACTGGTTTTGTCTGAGTAAAAAGAACAGATTGCTTTATCACAATGTTTATTTTACGTTGTCGTTACCTTCTCCTAATATAGATTGTTTACTGAGAAAAGACATTTTATCTCCAGGAAATCCCTGTTAACTTGCAAAAACTCTTAATGTGGAAATATATCATCCATCAACAACCTCAAATGATAAGGATAAAGATTTCAATTAAAAAACACTGTTTCTCAAACACTTGTCTGAGCCATAAAAAGATAGTAATGAGGAACAGATTAGTTTATAGCAGCACTCTTCTTTAAATTTTACTGTGTAATTTCCATTATTCACAACCAAATAAAGTAGACAGCCTCGGTAGAGAATATAAAATCATTCTAAGCTAGGCCATAATTGCATGTGCATTTCTTTGTCTCCTATTTCCCATTTTTATATCATTTTTATCTATGTATGGTTTTTTATGTTGCCTGTTGTCTCAAGACAATCCCTGGCAATTAACAGAATTCTACTCATTAGTCTATGTACAGCAGACACTTGACTTTGAACTCAATTCATTCATGAGAGCTGCTCATAAATAAAATTCAGGTGCAGGCTCTTCTACACAGCCTTCAAAATCTCTCTCCTGTACAGGCAGATCGCAGTGTCCTGAGAGAGACGTTGGTCCAGGACTTCTTCAAAAATCCCACATGGGAAAGGATGTTGGAAATTTCCTTTAAGAACTCTGTAAATGTTAAGTCTGTATCTGGGTTCCTCTGGAAGCACAAGCTGTTGGCATTCTGGTTGTAAAACAAGATTTTGTTTGTAAGTTAAAGCTAGAATTACATTTATAATCCAGGTTGCTCCATATGTCAGACCTATTGTAGCTTGAAGGTCCATAGAATAACTGAGAAATTAATAAAGAAAGTCTTTCATGTCAGGCTTCTATCAGTCTTTTCTGCAGTTTTGAGTGGATGATTTTCTTATAAGTTAGAATACATGATGCAAATGTCTTCTCTTATATTCACTTTGTTAATGTTCATGTTACATGTTTGCTTGTTTCATTCAAGTAGAAAGTGGAAGTTATACTATGTGGTCTTTATATATTATTGAACTTCAGTGCTGGTACATAGTAGGTGTGCATTAAATGAGAAATAGATAACGCTATGACCTCACATCCAGAAAACATCCCACAATAAACTGATCTCTAACATTTCTACAGGGAGATCTTTGGACTGCAAAATAAATACAAAATGAAAAATATTGTCTCCGCCTGATATTTTTATTGTTGCATCTTACTCTACAAAATTATGCATTCTAACACACAGACCTTGTGTCCCACAGGAGAATTAAGTTAGCTTTATAGATTTTCTAGAAATGACTGTGATAAATCACCTAAGGAGAGATCTTGAAATAATAACTATTTGGGAATCTGCAACAAGCATCGATGCAAAAAAATATATGAAACTAAATGGAATACATCATTAAAAGGTAAAAAAATTCTCTTTTTCAAATTTTAAATCTTTTAACTGCACTTAAATATTTATTTTTTTATTATTATTTTTTGTTTTTTAGGTTTTTTTGAGACAAGGTCTCACTTTGTGGTTCAGGCTGGCCCTGAGCTCAGCCTCAAACTCACATCACAGCAATCCTCCTGCCTCTGCCTCCCAAGTGCTGGGATTACAGGCGTGAGCCACCACGCCCGGCACTGTGGTATGTGATACTAGTTGCTGCTGGGCGTGAGTCTCCACACCCAGTATTGTATGTGGATACTGGGGAATCGAACCCGGGCCCTTGCGCTTGCAAGATAGGCGCCAGAACCCCTGAGCTAACTCCCCAGCCCAGCACTTAAATATTTAAAGCTGAGACATTTTGAAGGAAATAAAGATCACACTGGTATCTCAAGAGGGATATTTCCACCCAGCACTCCTGAATAATAGCAATACCTAAATGTTTTAAGACTGCTCTGTTAACAGCAAGAATTGCTTATCTTGAAACCATTTGTCTTCGGAGAAGCCAAAGCACAGACTCTGTATCCTGAATTCCTAACATAATAAATACATGTGAGTCAGTGCACCACCAAGTTTCTTATGCAGAACTTCACTTCCCTTTCCCATATCTTTGGTTTTCTTTTAGTAATCAGGATAGAGACTATCAATAGAGACTATCCCAATATAGACTATCTCCAGTATCGACTATCTCAATATTTACTGGGTCTTTATACATATTTTATACATATTTATATACATTTTCCTCCATGTATTGTTTCTGCTGTCTTATGCGGGAGCTGATGTTTACTACACTTGACATTGTTGTGAATGCTTTTAGATACAGAGTCATAAGAAGAAACTACTGGTCAGTCAGTTATTCATGGCTGCACAAATTAGTCTGAGTATTTACAAGCAAGGAATTTATAACCAAAGCAAAAAGAATTCTAAAAATAAACATACCATCCCAGTAGCAAAGAATAGGAGACAATAATGTGTAGAAAAGAATAACTGAAATTTGATGTCAGAATCCCAGCTTACAGTAGTCATAATTTTATCTGATTAGTGCTTTTGATTTCAGAATACCTATAATTATTAGTATAAGAAAATATTTTGTCATTGCAATAGAATAAATGCTGAAATGCTATTATTACTGTATTAATGTACCTCAGTGTTCATCAGCATTGAATATTATTAAAATACACTCTTTACCCTATTTAGCATATAATTATATTATATGGCTATAGTTAAAACATAGGAATCATTATACTCTAGATATTAAGTAAAATTGTAAAAGCAAATATAGTATTCATACTGTTTTTACTCGTTTGAATTATTTATTTAATTGTCTCTTGTTATATAAATGTCAGAGTTCTAATTTATGATATTTGTTGAGAAGAATTGACATAACCATTTTCCTGCCCACCTATGCATGATTGATTTCTTTTTTTACCATCACATTTTTTCTTTCCCTTCTTTACTCACTCCTACCCTCCTTTCCTTTTGAATATTTTCTATTTCACACTGTCTATCATACATTTTAGAACTCATTCCCATCTGCACTTTCTCACACTAGAGAAAAAAATATGGTATTTACTCATTTATCACCTATTTATTTCAGTTATGATGATGTCCTCAAGGTACATCCATTTTAGTATAAATGTATTTATATTTTTTTTATGTATAAATAAAATCAAATGTATATTTTTAATGGCAGAATAATATTCCAATATGTACTAAAACACATCTTTATCCAGCCTCCAGTTGATGGGCACTTGAATTGTTTCCAAGGTTTGACTATCAGAAACAGATAAACAGGATGGGACAAGAATTGTTATTTAGTTTCTTTTTCATAAGCACTTTCTTAAAAAAGTTGATATAGAAAAACCCAACTCAATCAAATTTGAAAAAGGAATAGAAATATTTTTTTGGGGTTGAAAGAAGAGAATTCCAAAACACCATGTCAGCCCAAAGAATAGAGAATGGCACAAGGTAACAAGAAACTCTACTCAAGCCTGTCTTGGTAGCTGAGGTTATGAGCCCACTCAGAGCTATTTCTAGATGGAAGGAGAATTTTTAAGTAGATAAAAGGTATGATTATGGATTTACAAAATATTCTTTTAAACAGTGCCGGCTTGCTCTGCCTTTTATATTTTGTTACTCGACAAATATGTGCCAGACACCGTGAACATAACAAATTTTTAATTTGTTTTTAAATTCACCCATCAATGAAAAGTCTAGGAAAATATAGCTGTCATACAAGGAAGACATTAGAAGAGTGTGGGTTAGTTACTAGATCATATATAGCAAATAGCTGCCATGTTTAAAAGGAAATAAAGTAAGAAAAAAATCAAATGTCATTCACTATCTGAGGGAGAAGCAGATCTTGGCATCCTGATATATTTTGAATAAAGCTCAGTTTAAATACATTATTCACGATTTTTGAAGTGTAAATTGTTTTATTTGTTACACTTCGAAATATAGTTTAAAAGATGTTTCCTTAAGTTAAATAATGTCATCTAGGTAATAGCCTGGAAAATAAACCAGATGCCAACGTTTCCAGCATTCATGATTGTCTCAAAAATATTTCCTTTGACATAATATAAATATCCATAAAAAGAAACAATGTTTCTCTGAATATAAATGCTACTTTCTGTGGAGTTTTGGATTATAAAACACAACTGTCATGTATTTAAATAAAATATTATATCATATTTACATTTTCATATTTCCATATGCATCATGGGGACAAAGCTTTCACGGTATTGTTGGAGTCCATCTCTGAATTACGGTCTTGCAAGCTGTCCTTAACATGGTGTCCATTGTGCTTGGAAGACCACCACACAGAGGCTAAAGATAGGTCCTGGGAACATCCTGTTAAGGAACCTGTGGGTCACATACTCCCTTGAGATACTCTGACCTTCCTGTGTTGTTTCTTCTGTTCTATGAGGAAAGGTGTGGTTGTTAAACTAGCTTCCTCTATGTACTGTTACTGGTCCCCCCACCCCAGTTTATCAGCAGACAAGAAATGAAGGACAACCAAATAGTGAGGGATGATATATTCCTTTGTGCATGTGCACTATATAATCATGTTTGCCTTTTATCAGCATATACCTCTGGTCCCCTGTGCCTCTCTTTTCTTTCTTATAGCATTTCTGTATTCAAAGCTTCCCTTCTCTTCCTTATATAACACAATTATATAATTGTGTTACTCAAGGAGATAGCCTTGATGAAAGCCAAAAGATTTGTATCTGAGTAGCAAATAAGATGATGGGCTTTTATTAATTATATAAAAATTCTATACTTGATTATTCATTAAATAATTAATTATATAATACTTCTATACTTGCTTAGTCACAAAATATAAATTTTTCCCTGACAAGAGAAAAAATTATTTACACAAATATCCTTCCCTTTTAGTAGTTACATTAGAGCACATCTGCCAGTATATTACCATCTTTAACCAGATGTGTGAATGAATACATGTGGAGGGAATGAAATAACATGAAAAACTGCAAAAGTAAGAGTCAGAATACTTACAGCTCATGCAACAGTGGCTTCCTCTGAATGGAAGAGAAGGGCAGACCAATAAACCCTAGGGGTACCCTCAGCTATCATCATGCACCTGGAAAACATTACACAAGTATCATGCTCCTGTAACTTAATCACTGTTCTCTGAGTCCCTTTGAACATCATTCTCATGTCCCCTCTCCCTCCTGAGAACTCCACTGATTAACCTTTGTCAACCTGGACTACAAGAATACGATATCCTCTTGACAGTGTTGCCCAGAATTGCTTACAAAGTTCTGCCTCTTCACAGTGGGTTGCAATGAGCACTTGCATAACACATTTACATTTTGCACTGCAGTTCTTTCTATATTTTGCTTTATAAAAATTAGTCCTACCAAGTACAGCCCTTTGTTGACTGACTAGTGGGTCAATTTAGGAACTTATTTTTATCTTATGATATGCAAATGTCACATAAAAATTATATTTAATAATATTCTGAATATGAGCTTTTATCTTTGCAAAGGAGAGTTCTATGGAGTATGATGACCTGGAGGCTGGCAGCTGTCACTTACCCTTGCAGTCACCAGAGTGGGTGGTCACCACTAGACAGCGTGCTATATCACTAAGCAATGATGTCCTGTACAGTAAGTGTAATGAATATCTTTCAACTTACCCTTTTCCAACTCAGATGACTTTATCAGGATGAACCCCAACTACAGCTCTGGAAACATCTGTACTCTTTCAGCAGTGGTGCATCCTTTCATCTTTAAATACTTTCTTTAGTGATAGTCAGAAGATGATTACTTTAGTCCCAGGGTTTCCTTCCTTAGTTCTTCCTCCTAAATACATTTACAGAGGAGATTCTCATGATTTGTGTCTTACACTGCCTTTCTCTCCATTCATCTGTGGAGAGGGAAGAGGTTCATTAACAGGAAAACCTTAAGGTCTACTATGTACATGGCATTAGCACTGCAATTATATGTGCGCCTTTGTCCGACAGGACATTTCCACTTGGGTTGGGTGTTTTATGGACAGTTTCACTCAATAAATATTTCCAAACTGAACTCTTTCATTCTCTGCCATCTTTCTCTGCTTATCTTCTTTAACTCTATAAATAACATACTATCTTTCCACTAATTTAGGGGAAAGATTTGGAAGACTAGAACAATTTGATTTTTTTTTTTTTTTGGTATACCACGTTAAAAAACCATTAGAAAATTTTCTTAACTTTAAGGTATATGCTGATTTTAATATTCCTCACTACTTTTATTTGGTAACATCTTGCAACTTTTGTTGAAAGTGTTATATATTTTGGAAAACGCTGTTGACAAAATGCTGATTGTTTTAGGATTACCTTAGTCCTTCTGTTTCTGTATTCCTCCTTTCTTGAGGATTATCGTTTTCTCATTTTCTCCTTGTAACAAGTTTAAATTGTTATTATCATCATCTTCCTCCCATAAGCCAAATCTGGCTACGTATACTCTGTTTAAGGACAAATTAGTGCTATAAACAAATATCCATCTGGAATGTGAGGATTTTTCTTGCTTAGTCCACCATGTAGAGCTTTGATAATGCTGCCAATGTGCCCTGTTTTGAATCTTATTGGCTCTTTTCATAGCTAGTAGGAAAATCAGTGGTCTCAGTAATATTTTCATTTGAGTGTCAACAAATCATATTTGACTTCTCAGCATGTAATTTAAGTACTATAAGAGTATCTTAAGAGAGGAACAAAACCACTTAGATTTCATTGTAAAGGAAGCAAACAGGAATGTATTTATGAAGTCAAATACATTCCCTAGCTTATTAAACAAGTAGCATACTCCATCCTGCCCATTTTATTTTATAATTTCAGTTTTCCTTAAAATAATGTTCTACTTTTATACAAATTTATCTCTTTAATTATATTATTTCTTATAAAAATACAATAATCTTAATACATTTGTTGTTTTACAAGTTTGTCCAGTGAATGACAACATGACTTCCCTGAATGGAATACTATTGAAACATTTGGTCTCTCTTAGCTCAGTTATACTCAGTGACATTCATACTTCATAGTTTATCAGAAAAATTATTTTGGAAAAGAAAATTTCCTCATATGTAACAGAAACAAGCTTTTTATGAGCTCAATGACACATTTTTATGATGTTTGAGAAAAATTACATTTGGGTTTAAAATACTATCCTTCTTTTAAATATCTACTACAAAATTTTAAAAGTGAATCATGATGTTATTAGTTGCAACCATGTTTCCAAATTAGTCTATAACTTTAGAAGACATAAGAAAGGAATATTGTTCAAAAAATTAATTCTATAACACACTAATCACTCAAAAAAAGTAAATCTTCTTAATGAAGATAATGTCACAAGTTTCTGACCAAGAAAGTGGCTCATATTTACCAGAAATCCAAAGTCTTTTTCCACAAAAACAAAAATGTAGATAAATAAATTAAACACCAACATAATATTTAGCTTAATGTAGTCTTTAAAAATGTGAGGTTCACTGTGACTACACAAAAGAACCTTTGGAGTTCTTTCCAACTGGAAAATTCCTAGGTGTAACAAAATTTATCTTTTCTCATCACAGTACCAGAGGAATTTTGCTTTAGAGGTAATATTGCCTTAGAGGGTTAGGCATTCATGGCTAGAATTCTAAGTTGTAAGGGTCAGTGGTTTATAATGATGTCTCTCTCCTCTCTGGTGAGATTGAGAATATTTGCAGGATTTGTTCCAATGAGATCCATCATGAGAAGAACAAGAGGCATTACTGGCAGACATGTATAAGATGACTGTCTTCTCTGTTCTTGGCTGGAGCTGGAGCTGGAGCTATTTTGCCATCATCTTGTGAAAACGTAAACACAAAGCTCATCCATACCTTTTTAAATGAAGCAGAAAAACTAACCTAAAAATAGACTTTTATTTGATTGAGCTCAGTCATGCAGTCTTATCTGTGAGTACTTGTCTTTGAATGGCAGACTCTACCAAAGTGGGTGACACAGTTTTCTTTTTATGTGCAGATACAGGTCAGACCATAATATTTATTTAAGTGTGTGATACATGAAAAATTGGCCTCGAAGCAGCATCATGAATTTCTGTCAGGTCTGAAAGAGGAATATTTTATCCATATCTAGCAAAACAGATAGAAAATTTTATTTCTTTTAATAATGTATCTCAGGCCATTGTATTTGTCTGTCTATAGATGATTCATTTATGATAACACTTCAGATACAAAGGATTCTTTACAAAGTATCATTTTAAACCTAGGGTTTCATTCCCTTTAATTTGAATTATATTTCATTGATAAAAATTATTGAAGAACCTTTAAGAATGTGATAATCTTTTTTCTTTATTATATCTCAAATAAATATTAATCCATATTCTCTCCAATTCTTTTTTGGGTTTTAAGGGTTGGATATTTTTAAATAAATTTTATTTATTTTATTCCATCTCCCCCCAGTTCCTCTACCCTCCCTATGTACGAAAATTTTGTTTCCATTTCTCCTTCCAATACATTTTTTAAATTAAGGTATATTTGTTCATGTGTAATAAATTTTCCACATATACAAATAACATTTCAAAGCACCTTTTAAGTATATTTTGAAGCTTATCTCAATTACAGTTTTATCAAGTGGCGTAAAATAAATATAAATGTAAAATTATTTTAAAGACTTAAGTTGTAAATGTAGTAGTTTGAAATTTATGCATTAACTCAAAATGTATCTAAGTGAATACCTTTTTCTCAGTACAGTGATGGATACAATTTCAGTCTTATTATTCCACCATCAAAATGAAATGAACACTATATGTTAGTTTTCTTACATAATTTTAATTGAAGTAAATATTTCCATTTTTAAATTTCTATTATAAAATATTATAAAATGGTATTCCACTGTATGCTGATATGGCTATACAGGATGCAAAATTTCTGTTGATGAACATTTAGATTGGTTCTAACATTAGGAATAATACTGCTTTGAATCTTCAAGCATATGTTTTTTCTGTGAACACAAAACTAAGAGTATATTTTCAAGGAGAAACAGAAAGCACACTCTCAGTTTTAGTAGACTCTATCTGAGAGTGTTTGAAAGTGCTTTATCTCTGTCTCTACTAATGTCTCTATTTTAACCCAGAACTGAATTGATCTGAATTGATACAAGTAGTGCAGCCCTAGTCCTCAATCCAAGGTTTAGCTTGTGGCATTATTAATTACCCAATGCTGCACACAGCAGATATCTTTCCCAGAAAATGATTAGATGCTTGTACCTTAGTCCAAAGCTGCAACAAATGTATTTCTAGTTCTGGGTCTCACTCAAGTCTGACTGCATTTCCTGTCACCTGATAGTTGTGACAAAGAGTGTTTATCATACTGTTTTGACTCAACAACTGAAAAATTATACTATAAAGAAGTGTACTTTTTTCTCACTGGTGGAAAATATGATGTTCAAAAATACACACTTTATCTTACAGAGCATATGTACACCATACTGGGTAATTATCAGTGTTCTTTCTGATGTATAAACCTTTGGCTTTTCAGAGTTTGTCTCTCATTATCTAAAGTACATTTGTTCACTGCAGTCTCTGAATTGATAGCTAATTCAAATTTATTCTTTAATTAATATAAAATCACTCATTGATATAATTGAACATTTTAGTGTCCATCAGATATTTAGATTCTCCCTTATCTGAGTATTACACTAGGAAAAAAAAAAAGAAATAGAGCTGATATATAAACTCAAGACAAGATGGCTATCTGCTAATGTCTTCAATGATTTGGTGTAAGAAATATACCAAAGCCAGAACAGTGGCTACCCCTTGATGAAAATGTTGACTTCATGTGTAGTAATTATTGTAAAATGTGGGTATTCTTTTATGTCAATGAACTTTTTCCCAAATGACGAAGGCTGGTAATTTCAAAACCTTCACCAGCCTGCTAGTGACCAAGGAGTAAAGGACATTATAGTTTGAGCCATAATTCTCTTTGCTATCAGAAGTTTCTCTTTTTCCAGGATGTCACTCTTTTGCTACTGGACAAGGGCCATTCATTTTTATAAAGAATAATCTCACTTAATCAAAGCTCTCTGATTATAAATATTACTCTTATCTAGAAACACCTTAATGAAATATCATGTATATGTTCAACCAAATACTGTATCTGGGTAGCATGGCCCATTTGAGTAGATACATGAAATTAACCTTTAACAATTAGTCCTATCTGAAAATGAATGGAGAAATTACTACCAATATATTTTTTTCATGGTAGGACTCTCCCTTATCAGGAGAAGTCCTCTTATCTAATAATAGAGTGAACTGTATGAGAACTGATTCAGCTTCATCATCATACATGACTTATTTATTTTACTGTAAAAATTTAGGAATATTTTGGTAATGCAGATGTATTTTTTCATCAGGAAAAAAAAACACATACAATTAACCATCCCTTTCGCTGGTCTAAGTTATGAATCTATGACTGTTAACCTTGTCATGTGCTTAATTATGATAACTCCAGTAACTTTGATTCTTACAAACAATAGCACAATTTGGATTCTATAACACTGAGAACCTATTATTAGACTCAACAATCATGTTATAACAGTATCTGCTACTCCTATCCACATAGAGGAGACACTATTGTGTCCTAAATTATACTGGTGCCATCTCCACTGCTTTGATAAACAGATCTTCCTTCAGAATATTCTACCAAGCATAATTGTCTGGATGACAATTTTAGTTCACCACTCTATA
>PVIR01045171.1:0-10877 GCA_004026965.1 Petromus typicus
TTCTTCTAGGTATGAATAAAAAAGAACTGAAAAATTCATATTACAGCAACATACGTGCACCCATGTTTATAGCAGCTCAGTTTGTGATTGCTAAATCTTGGAAACAATCCACATGCCCATCAACTGGACACTAGATAAAGAAGATGTGGATCTTTTATAGAATGGAGTATTACTCTGCCACAAAAAATGATAAGATTAAGTCATTCGCACTCAAATGGATGTACCCTCAGCATGCCCTCATAAGTGAAATAAATAAGTAACATATGTATAAATATTGTATCTTTTCTCTAGTATGAGAAAATGAAGAGGTAAATGAGTTCTAGAATATATAGTAGATATAATGTACCAGTAAAGATTTGAATTTTAAAAATTAATAATAATGATAATGATAATGAAACAACTGGGTGTATAGTTTAGAGAGAGTGTTTGCCTAGCAAGTGCAAGGTCTTGGGTTCGAATCCAAATAAATAAGTAAAAACAAATTTTGTTATGTTTTATACCTAATGTTCCCCCAAAGCCTCAGGTGTTGACAAGTCATTGATCACGGGTGTGTGATACTCACCAGTGAGTTTATAAGTAAATGTGATATTGTGAGGTGAAGCCCATTGGAAGGAGGTGGGCCAGTATGGGTGGGGCCTAGAAAAGTCTGTCTCTTTCCCTCCTTCAAGTTTGTCTGTCTGTCTGTCTGTCTCTCTCTGTACCTCTCTCTGTCTCTGTTTCTCTCTCCTCCTACCAACATGCCATGAGCTGCTCCTCCTCTCCCATGCTCTCTCTGCCAGGCCACTCTGCTTTGCAGCCACCTGACTATGGACTGAAACCTTCACAAACTATGAGCCAAAATAAACCTCCATTAAGCTGTGGATGTCAGGTACTGTATCTCAGGAATGAGAGAGTAACTAGGACAAACTGGTGAGCTCTCCTGAAGAGAAGTAACTTAAACCTCCACTAAGGAAACCCCAGGGCACTCTCATATAAAGGAAGGACTCAGGCTTGTTCAACTGTAAACTGAAAGTGGACATCATTAAGGTCGGGGTCAAAGGTCAGCACCTTTACAAGTAAGGAATCCTGTTTCCTTCTTTATGACAGACCTTCTTTCCCTTAGCTCACTGTCAAAGGCACACGGCATCCGTATCTTACGTCTCAGTTCACCATAAGTGCAGTATGTTGGAGCTTCTTTAATCAGTATTAATGGCAGGTTACAAATGTTTAAAAACAAGCAGGCTTCTGTTTGATGATACATTAATGAAGATTCTTCCATCCTGATATTATAACAATATTTTATCTAGTACAATCCTAAAGGAGCTCCTTCTCACATAATATCAAAACTTAAGGACTTCTTGTAAAAATGTTCAAATTTACTTCTCATGGACTATGCCAATTTGGGAGCCTCAATCAGGTAGATCATGTACAACAGAGAAAAATCTAACTGTGTTGTTGGAAAACTCAGGTACAAGGTCGTGAAGTTCTTCTTCAGGGACAACTTGAGAAGGTATTCAAAGCTTCTCTCAGGAATATAACCAACAGGGAAAGAGTGGTGATGCAGGAGAGTCATCAGAGTTGGGAGTAATCAGAAGAATCTATGTCCCTTTTTCAGCAATAAAGACCATCCCTGAGAACCCATTTTAAAATGTGATCCTTTCAAAAGGATTATTACAAATCCCTTTTAGCATTAAATGCAAAATTGCAAACTTCAAAGTGTAATGAGATGAAGACATTAAACTGTGACCAACTAAATGGCACTCCTTTCCTGGGAGCAATATGACCATTCCTAGTATGCCAGGCCCAATGCTTCCACATATTTGGGCTGGGCTCCCTTCAGACAACGTCAGCACATTGTCATCTCACAAGTGGAGGATTTGCTTGCTACAAATTGGTTTCCAAGGCCTGGAATACATTGGGTCTCCCAGTGGGACCCATTGTTTTTGTGCTACAGCTCTGACTGCCTCCTGGATGAACTGGTCAGTGCACCCTGGGCTTTCCCAGAATCAAAGGGGGTGGCTGCAAACTGTTAACCACCCTGCCACCCTCCCAGGGCTGCAACACAAATGGACCTATAGTCCATGGTCAGCTAGCCTGTATTTTTATTCTCTGTTGAATTAGAGGATGTCACATAACACACAGAATCTCTAACTTAATATACTCAAGAAGTCCTTAGAAATGCTGCCCAAGGAACATCTCTATTAAATACTAACATCCAACTTATAAGAAATCATAAAACTGGATGGGGATCTCCCATTTTCGGCTCCCCCTTCTGTCTCTCTTAGGCAGACGCTTTCTTTCTCAATAAAGTTTTTCCTACTCTTAAAAAAAAAATAAAAATAAAAATAAATAAGACTGGATGACATTCCACATTTTAACTGCAATGTAAAGAGACACACAGGCAGTTATCAAACTCAAATGCTGTGTATACATACCTGACAACTCTGCCAGTATCTCTGCCACTTTACAGGACTTATGACAAACCCTGGCCACGTCATATTCCATTCCCTGTTTTGGGGATGTAACTCAGGGTTGGTTCTCTGGATCTAAAATGATCCCCATCACAGCACTAGATTTTCTGCTGTATCTTTTAAGGTTTATATCTAAAGTTATCTCAGTTTTCATCAGGACATTATCTTTCCAGAGTGTCTGTAAATATCCAACCAATTTAGCAAAAAGGTTTAAAAAATCTAATGTGAAAATATATGAGACGCAATTGTGGTGGTTAATTAACTGATTATCACCTCAAATAGGGAATGCCTATATGAATTGAGTCAGCATATTTCTCGGTGTGACACACTTACGGAGGCTTATTGAAGGAGACAGGAGGTAAGGATTTCAGCTGATTCTCCCTGGAAAAGGTCTTTTCGGCTGATTTTCCTCCATGCGGCTTCAGCTGAGCTCCAGCCCTCACCTTCGTCAAGGATGACTCCTGTTCCCATCTGAGATGCTCTGGTCTTTGCCTTTGTCTTGGACAGTGTCCCCTAGCTGCCAGGGCACATTCCTGAGCTTCCAGCACCAGCTTTTCAGCCTGAGCGCGCACACACGCACTCTCCCCTCCAGCACTGACCCTAGGGCTTTCTGCTGCAGGCTCTTCAGTCTTCCTTTGCAGATTCCGTGACTTCCTGGTACAAACTTGTACCAGACGATGGCATGGGCTCCAGGCCTGTAGTTGGATTCTTTGGACGTCTATCGCAAGGATAGATCTCTTACTCTTCTATATTTGACTCTGTGAGCGGATATTGTCCATTCATCTGGTAAATTCCTGTGTCCTGCATTAAGTCTATTTCTCTTATGAATACTGACTACAAAAGTAACATAGAAAAACTTGAAGATAATTATATATTTACCAAAGTATCTAGTACCTAACTAAGTGACTAACCATTCTTTACTTTGAATTATAATTTTTACTCCAATTACATAAATTGGACTTCAGTTATAAAAATGCTGCATACATACATATAGCTTTTCCAAAGCCTTCTAAGTTCTAAACTTGGTATTTAGCCAGATCTGGGTTGGACAACATTTCTACATACTTTTTCTCCCTCCTCCCAACTAGGATCAAACCCAAGAGTGATTTACTACAGAGCTACATCACTAATACTATGTTGTTTGGTTTTGTTCTGTTTCTGAGGCAAGCTTTTACTCAGTTGCTCTAACAGGACTCCAGTTTGTATCCTTTCTTACTCAGTTTCCCTCAGTGCTAGGATCATGGGTGTGTGTCACCACACTAGGCTCCACACACTTTCTCACCTGATTTTTCTAAGTACTATATCATTAATTTGGAAGAATAATCTCTCTACTCCTAATGCAGAGCTAACCATTTCCTAACAATAGTTTTTTTGCTCTTTATCTATATTTCACTTCCCTATCCAATGACAAAATATCCAATATCCACAAATTAAAAGAGAAGTGATTTGTTTTGGCTTGTGGTTTCAGTGGGCTCAGTCTACAGTTGGCTGGGTCTGGAGTAGAAATTATATGGCAGAAAGGAGGAGTGTAGGAAAAATCCTCAACCTATCAGAGCCAAGAAACAGAAAGAGGGAAGCCAAGCTGGGACAAGAATATATCCTTCAGGGTCACCCCCCAGTGACTCAGATCTACCATGTAAACTCCACCATTCAATAGCACTTTCAGACCCCAGCTACACCCATCATCACTCAGCTTCTTCCCATCTCAGGGCCTTTGCAGACATGTTTCCTTTTTCTTCCTCACCCCATTTCCCACCCTCCATCCCATCTTGCCTGGTCAGCCTCCAGGCTTGGTTCAAGTGTTACTGCTCAGAAGAGCTTTCCCTACCACCGCGCTGGCAGTGCCGCCCTCCGATCAGGACTCCCTGTCACAAACTGCAGGTGCGTATCACATCTGATAGTAACCTGCAGCAATTTCAGGTTAGAAAGTCATGATTAAATAAATAATGCAACTCATTTATTAGGAAGTGGCATGGTTTATATCCATGTATCCCCTTAGAGACTTATGTACCCAGGGGAAGAGCTTCTGGGATATGATTGTGTAACCTGAATTTTCCTGGTTCTTAGCACACACAGACTTTCACATGGCCTGCCCAACTTGTATAGTGAGAGACACGCAGTCAAACAAAATCTTAGTTTAGAGAAAAGAGAGTTATGGCAGAATAGAAGAGATGGCCCACAGAGTGGAGCAGGTTGTTCATAAGAGCACAGAGGGACTCCAGTTCTCAGGCTCCTTCTCCTTATTTTGCCAGGCTTCCCACCCTTAGGGGATTCCTACCCTCTGCTCCTGTCAGTATAAATGAAGAGGGAAAGTTGCTTTGTTTGGGTACCTTCACCTTCCCACCCTTCCTGCCTTTAGGATTTTCCCTGCTTTCTTCTTACATATATAAAGAACATTTGTCTCCAGGGTGGAAAATCTGACTCTGTTCCACAGGACTTCCTACTGTTCCTACTCATCTGCCTGCAATGTGACCAGAGGGGCTGATAATTAGCTTGCTGTCAGGAGACTGCGGCTGGTCAGAAGAGAAGGGTCAGTGGGAACACGGCCTGCAGAGTTTCTCCCCCTACCACCTCTTTTCTCTACACTTGGGACAGGTCCAAGTAGGCAGAGGCAGAGGTGGGAGTGTCAGTAAAATAAGTATACCCTCAAGAAGGAAGCATAGGTCTTCAGAGATGGCAAATGCTATAAGTTAAGCGAAAGATTTTCTTTGTTTTAACAGAATTTGGGGAGTTGCAGTGAGAGCTTCTTCCAATCAATGAAGAGTCTCCAACCTCATGTGGGAAAGGGATGTTTCAAATTTACAGTTTACAGGCTTAGTTCAGAATAAGCATGCTGACCGAAGTTCATGAAGGGGTCAAAACCACAATACAAATGCATGTCATGAGGCCTAATTGGGTCAGTGGGGTGAGCACAGTTTAACTTGGGGCTTGTATCAAAGTGTGATGGTGTCAGATCAAAAAGTGTAAGAAAACAATTAAAAGGATATGGAAGAGGAATTTGCAAGGAGCCATAAAGTGCTCATCTTGGGCATCCTGGGAACCTCAAACTCAGGAAAACTAGGTCACGGCCTGTTTTACAGTTTTCTTTTATAACCCTATGCCAGTTTCACAGATCCAGCTCACTGCTAGCTAGCTACTCTATTGCACCAAGCACACAGTAGGCCTTCATAAACCGTATATTCTTTTTGAGAGGATTAATTTTATGTGTCACAGAATGACTATCTGGACTAGGAGATGCCTCGAGAAGTGGTAACATATTATTTCTATGTGAGACTGTGAGAGTGTTTTCGGAAGAGACTGGCCCTTCAAAAGCAGACTGGGTAAAGCAGACTGACTGCCCTCCTCAGAAAGGGTGAACCTCACCCAGGTGAGGGCCTGAGTAGAACAAAAAGCCAGAGGAAAAGCAGATCAAGCTGAAACTGCAAGCTGCCCTGACATCACAGCCACTGCTTCTCCCACCTTCTGATCCCCAGACTTACACAAGCATCCAACTCTTCCTCCTACCCCTTTCTCAGGCCTTCTCCAACCTCCAGTTCTCCAGCATCGCTCCTGGGGTAGGTGTAGGGCCTGCTCAGCCTCTGTGATAACGAGTCAATTCCCATTATTTCCATGTATGGGTTTTGTTACTCTGAAGAATCCCAAAACGCATCTCCTTCTACCAAAAGTATCAATAAGTTCAGTTCAAAATATGATAAACAGATCGCAACAACATATTCAACGAAAAGCAAATGTATAATAGCAGTGGGAAGAGGACGCCCTTTCACCTAGAGAATGGCTACTCACAGGGCAAAACAGAAACTGAGTCAGGGAAAGAAGCAGGAGAGGTAGAAATGACATTCACCCAAGCAAAAAATGAACAAACGGGATCAGGAATGACATTCTCAAAGCAAAAAAACACAGAAACATTCAAAGAAAAGTCTAGAACAGTATTGCCATGAGCTTCCACTCTGTTCTGGACAGTTACCATGAAATGTGCCGGTCAGTTCCCAGTACAATAGTAGTAGGATGCTCGTTTTACAAGAGGGGCATTTAAATTCAGGAAGTTGAGCGCTTTGTGTCTATTCTACCAAGCTATGAAGGAGTATGCAAAGGAAAAATTAATAAAAGGAAACAAATCAAAACAAGCAAAAGATCAGAAACATTAAAAAAAAAAAAAGAAAGAAAGAAAGAAAGAAAGAAAAGTGTAAACCTTGCAGTAGAAATGCATGTGAACTGAAGACCCAGTGCTAATTTACTTATTGCAGAGAGCGGGTCAGGGGAGGAGAGGGTTCCCGGAAGGGTCTCTTTTGCATATCTTGAAGGCAACCCAAGTGAGTTACAAAGTAAACTAAACCTCCAACAGCCTAGAAAAGCTCCAGGGCGGCCAGGGGGCGGGGCGAGCAGGCGCTTCCGGTTCCGGGCGCAAAGGCCCCACGTGTTCCGACTTGTTAGGCCCGGCACGACTCGGATCCGGCGCAGGGGTTTCGGCTCGGAGAGGGTGGAGAGGTGCCCAGGGTAGGGGAGGAGCTGCCAGAACTGCCGAAGTGGTGAGTGCAGGGGGGCCGGGCCGGGCCGGCCGGTGCAGACCGCGCGGGGTGGACCGCGCGGGGTGGGACGGGAGGAAGGGAGGGACCGTAGACCCCGCCCCTTAGTGCCCAGGGAGTCGCGCTGTCCGGTGGAGAGGTGGCGGGTGGACGCGCATTGCCCTCCGCGTCTGCTGGTGGCCGGAGCCAGAAGCTCTGGAGACACGGAGGGCGCTCCTGGTTCCTCGGCTTTCCAGCCGCCGCCCTCCGTCCCCTCTTGGGGCCTGCAGACAGGCAGTCCGTCCCTTCTATTGCTTCCCCGGAACCGAAAGAACAGTGGTCTAGGCCCCTTGATTTTCCACAGCTTTTTCTTACCCCTCCTCTCTGATTGCTCAGAAAGCCTCCCCGCAGACACCTTGCCCCGGAAAGCCCCAGCTCGCTGCATTACCAGCCTGTCCTCCAGCACATAGACACCCTCACCCGCGATCCTGTCACCCACGATCCTATCACCGGCGATCGTATCACCTGTGATCACGCTAGGCATGGGAGCCCTTCTCGTCTGTGGCTTTTCAGCTGTCTCTCTGACAGTTCCTGAGCTTCCGTCCCTTTAAGCTGGTGGCTGCTTTCTCTACTTGCACTGCCCCGCCCCTAACAGCCAGTTTAGGCGCTCTCCTCAAAACCACGCTTTCCTCTGCAGAAGTGGACCACCTGCTTCTTGTCTTATGACAAAAAAGTTTGTTAATTTCTGTGCCATGAGTAAACGCAGCATTTCATAGTGGCATAGTGTTGTCTTTTCCTCCTAAGCAATGGATGCTCCTGTCCCAGGCACCTTAAAGACCTGTCTTCCCAGGTCTCCTGTCTGGCCTTCCCTAGGGGAAGGTCTTTAGGCCCAGCTCTTCCTGAATCAGATTGGTCGTGCTGGGTCAGTGCTATACCCCGGCTCTTGCTGAAAGGCTGAGCTTAGACTGTTGCTTTTTCTCTGTCCATAGGCCGCAGGTTACTCAGGAGCACTCAGAAGTCATGTGGAGTGTAGTGGAATCTTTCATCCCTCTTTCCTTTTCCAAGGTGCCCCAGGGACCTTGGTCCAAAAAGGTGGTAGGTTGGCCGCGGCAGGCTGGTTAATGAAAAGTGGGAGACAGCAGGACAGTTCGTGGATGTCGCCATTTGCTTTGGAAAACTTCCTGCTGTATTGCCTGGCAGGAGAGGGTGGGCAGGTTTGAGGGAGGAATTTTTCCTCTTAGGGCTCGAAACCTGGGATTCATAATCTTTCCTTTTTTTTCCTCCAGCTGTCACTCTTTTTTCTCTGTCCTTAAGCTATTGCAATAGACAACTCAGGAGCACAAGGTTTGCTACAATGTGAGGAGCTCTTGGGCATTACATTTATAGATGAGGTAAGTCACAGGTTTCCGTTTTTCTCCTGTGAATTTGTTATAGACATGAAATAGTTCTAGACTTTCCTGCTTTTGCTTCCCATCCCATCATCAGCAGACTTCTCCTTTAATTTGGTCAGTGCTGGAAAAAGTGGTTCCTTTCTGCATAAACCTCAGATTTACTTCTTTTGCAAGAGGTAGTGGTTCTCAAGCTTATCGCCTTGATTTAAAGCACCTATGGGGCTTGTTAAACACAGATGACTGTGGCCCACCATTCAGATTATCACCCAGGGTTTGTAGTAATAAACCTGCTCTGGGGCCTGAGAGTTTACATTTCTAACAAGGCCACAGATGCTGGTCTGGATTCATCATTTTGGAAACCATTGTCTTTAGCCAAACTTTGTGACATGCATATACATTGCAGAGATTTGGAGATCAGAAGACTTTGTAATTCTGTGCTGGAAACGAGTAATCTGCCCTTTTGTGGTAACTTCACCACTGAAGTCTGAGTTCTTTTGTAAAGTTAAATGTGCTTAAAAAAAAAATACAGTTCTGAGTGCTTTGTTTTTCTTTGTGTCCAATTTAAGAGGAGACACTGATAAATTTTCCCTTTGATTTTAATTCTTTTGATAGGCTTCCAATTTTGAGCATATAAATTATACCTAAATTGTAGGTTTTTGCTGTGGATTCCCACAGTTGTTAAAGATCCTACCATTTTGTAACTACCTGTGCTTTTTAAATCTTTATCTCTGCCCAGCACCTGAGTAGAAGCTTAGTAGAAGTTTGTGGATTGGATGAACTCCAGCTCTTGCCCTCTTCCATTCTGAAGAGTTTATCACACAGGATAGGCTTTACTGATATGCCACCTGACTCCCCCGGGAGACTGAAAGAAAGGCCAATGACAAATTCCTACAGCCATTCCTAAGAATAGCCAGAAGCCCTGGCGCCCATTAGTTTCTGAATATTCAGTGTTTCTCTATCCAAGATGGAAGAGAGTAGGAAAGGCTTAATTCACGATAGATTTATTGAACTCCTTTTCCACAAAGTATGTGACCATTGTGGACACAGGAAACACATCCTTGCTCTTAGAGCTCACAGAGATCACACAGACACTAAACTGACCATACCCAGAACAACTACTGATTTTATTTCTCCTCGGATGATGGTTTAGTCTGCATGGAAATCTTGTACCTAAGATTCCTGTGGTTTACCAGGTAGCTACTGTACCTCCTCATTTATTCTGTGCAGGGAGCCTTGGACAAAGCAAAAGAAAGCCATCTAGACCCAGAGAGCAGGGGGAGCCTGACAGAAAGTGTTACTTGCATCACCAAAAACATAGTGGTGACCTCTGAATTGACTTGTTCAGAGTTATCATGTTAACACCGGAGTCAGGCTGTTTTTGTGACATTCTTTTCCTGTTACTTCCCATCAGTGATTACTCCTCCATCTGTGTGATTAGCGTGGCCCATGTTCTTATTGGAATTAAAATCACCTAGTTTACTTTTCACTGCCAATAAGGGCTGCTGCTTGTATCAGGAAGAGCGTCAGATTTGATATCCCCACCTTTTCCTGTTTCAGATTGGTTTGTGATATTCTATTTTAAATTGAGTCATAAAATTGCCCTGCTTTTTTTAAGCCAACTCTTGATGAGGTTGAAAGCCTGGGTTATTGTTGGTTATTGTGATGACCAGGGACTTACCCTAGCCTACTAAAGGCTGCACCTAGCTGTGGCACTTCTCAGTTCCTAAGCAAACCTCTCACTGTCACGTACTGATATAGTAATGACCAAATAGTCAACAATCCCAAAATCCTTGTTCCTCTCAAATCCTTTTTTTTTAATCACATTAAAAATCCGGATGGTTTCTCAAAGGAAGACCGAGTTCTCAGCTTTAGAGTCATCCCTCACTTAAAGTGAGTTGATGTGACTTGTCCAAGCCCACACATCTTTGTAAGGTAAAGGCGGGCAGTGTGCAAGTTACCCGTTGGTGAGGGGAAGACTGTCTGTCCTAACACTTCTTCCTGGGCCTGACTGTGTCACTTACAGAGAAACATTTAATTAGAAATAAAATACAGGGCCAGGGATTTAGCTCAGTGGTTCCATCGCCTATTTTGCAAGCTCAAGGACCTGGATTTGATCTCTGGTAACCACATCCAATAATGCCAGGCATGGAGACTCACGCCCACCAGTAATCAGTACCACATACCACACTGCCGGGGGTGGTGGCTCACACCAAAAATCCCAGCACTCAGGAGGCAGAGGCAAGAGGATTACTGTGAGTTCAAGGCATGCCTGGGCTACACAGTGAGCTCAAGATCACCTGAACTACAAGCAAGACCCTGTATCCAAAAAAAAGAGGGGGCCGGGGAGTTAGCTCAGTGGTTCCGGCGCCTGTCTCGCAAGCGCAAGGACCCGGGTTCGATTCCCCGGTAACCACATAACAATACTGGGCGTGGAGACCCACACCCAGCAGCAACCAGTACCACATACCACAGTGCCGGGCGTGGTGGCTCACGCCTGTAATCCCAGCACTTGGGAGGCAGAGGCAGGAGGATTG
>PVIR01045172.1:0-10862 GCA_004026965.1 Petromus typicus
TGTGCTTCCAAGGTAGGCACAGTATGACTTCAACTAAATTCCTACCTGTCCTATTTTATTCTACAGACCACCTCAGCCTTAACAATATGGCAAGGCCTTGATTCAAAGGGCTGTAGATGTACAGCAGATAAACCCTGAGTTCAACTCCCAGTCTTAAGAAGAAAAAACAAAGAGATTAACACTTCAGATTTAAAAAATCTAGCTTTGAAATATCTTTTCAGAGAATTCCAATGAAAATTCATAATGTACCCTGATTGGCATTTTAAAAATGTTATCTATCATATCTGAAAATGACCTCAGGAAGTAGGGACGCTTTTTTTTTTCTTTGTTTTTTTTGAGACAGGGTCTCACTTTGTGGTTCAGGCTGGCCCTGAGCTCAGCCTCCAACTCACATCACAGCAATCCTCCTGCCTCTGCCCCCCGAGTGCTGGGATTACAGGCGTGAGCCACCACGCCCGGCACAGTGGTATGTGGTACTGGTTGGCACTGTGGTATACTGGTTGCTGCTGGGCGTGAGTTTCCACGCCCAGTATGGTATGTGGTTACCGGGGATCGAACCTCGGTCCTTGCATTTGCAAGACAGGTGCTGGAACCACTAAGCTAAATCCCTGGTCCCAGGGACGCAATTTCTATCTGTTCTGAAACTAGCACTGACCCAATTTTCACCTTGCATTTCAAAAGGCGTCAAGTTCTTTTTTTGGTAAATTGATCAATTTAAACAGCCCTCAGATCTCATAATCTCACCCATCACGGAAAGGGACTTACAATCTCAATCCAGGCAACACAGAAAAAAGAATGAAGAAAGAAGTGAAAAAGAATGAAGAAAGTGAAAAAGACTGAAAGGAAAGAGAGGTGAAAGATAGAATAAGAACGGTAGGAAATGCCTGGATATCTGAAAGTTAGTCCATTTCTCTCTAGGATCAGTGATCATCATTGGGCCATCACAAAGCTAATTCAATAATCCCAAAAGGCCTGTTACTTTCCTCCTTTTTTTTCCCCAGTTTTTTGAGACAGGGTCTTGCTTTGCAGTTCGGGCTGGCCCTTAACTCAATACGTAGCCCAGGCCAGCGTCGAACTCACAGCAGTCTTCTTGCCTCTACTTCCTGAGTGCTGGGATTATAGGCATGAGCCACCACAGCCAGCATTGTGATATGTGGTTACCAGGGACTGAACTCAGGAACTTGCATTTGTAAGGCAGATACCCGAAAGAACGGAACTAAATCCCCGGCCCCTGTTACTTTTTTATTAATGAACTTTTTTTTCTTTTGGTGCGGTGTGGTGGGGGTAGGGGTACTGAGGACTCAGCCAAAAACCTAGAGTTCTAATTTGTAATGTTTCTATTTTTGTAAGAAGAAAAATTCATGTATTATTTCTATAATTAAAAATTTACAACAACCTATACAATATTGGTGAAACATGACAGAGACAAAATAAAAATATGAAGATACTCAAGAAAAAAATATGGAAAAGAACTATACACAAATAATTTTACATAACATGGGAAACTGCAAAATCACACTAAACCTGTCCTATATCCCTAAAGTCACAGATGTACCTCCATATAAGCAAAGGTGACATGACTGTCATTCTAGGCTTGATTATTTCACCCAGAAGGCACAGCACACATAATGATAAGAATGACAAACGAAGAAGCATCAACTCATCTAATTTTTTTTTTTAATAATATTAGGGAATGAACTCAGAACTTCTGCACTGAGTTACATCTCCAGCCCTTTCTCTTTTAATTTTAAAACAGTATTGTTAATTTGCTAAATTATCCCAGCTGGACTTAAACTTGTGAGTCTTCTGCTTCAACTTCCTAGAGTACAAAATTATAGGTGTGGGTCATCAAGCCTGGCTTAATATGAATTGTTTATCAATCTACTTCCCTACTTTTGGAGTATTAGGTATTGAATTCAGAGCTTTGCACTTACAGACCAGGGCCCCTCCCCTTTGTCCTGAGACAAGTCTTGCTATGTAGTTCAAGCTGGTATTGAACTCGTAATGACTCCCCCAGCCTTGCCCTTCTGAGTGCTAGGATTATAGACATGTGCCACCACACCTAGTAATAAGTGCTCTTCTACTGAGCCTATCTGCAGTCTTAGAATTTTTAGTTTGATGCTGGGAATGATGGCACATTGACTTAATCCCAGCTTTTAAGAGGCTGAGTCAGGAAAATCACCATGAGTTTGAGGCCAGCCTGAAGTACATAGTGAGACCTGGCCTCAAAAATATAACCAAAAAATTAGGTTTGAGCTACACAAGGTATTGCTGTTATCCAGACTGGCCTCAAACTTTCTATTTTCTTATCTTGATCTCTCAAGTAGCTGGTAATACAAGTATGGGGAAAAAAAATCAATAATTTTACTTAAAAATCTGTCTACCTAATAACAAAGACATATATTCTAGGTAACTGTTTAATGCAAAAGTCACACTTTGAAAGAAATGTGAAATCAGATACACACTGTACCACTAAGCTATGTCCCCAGCTCTACAAACTTTTTCTAATCATGAGCAATGTTATCTTTTTGCAAGAGACGTTGTAAAGTATGATTTACTCTAATGGAATTATTTTTAAGAAAAGTCTTGGCCAGTTTATGGCAGAGGGAAAATGATGTTTGGATGATGCAATCTTAGGCCAAATGATAATAACTAGCCACACAATGCTGGCAAGATATTTCTTATTTAGCCTCCACTTTCTTCATTTACAAATGAGTTTAAACTACTTAATAAAAAAGGTATTTTCTATCAAACTTTATTGCCTCCATTTCTCCTGGAAATTAATCTTTTTCAAGTATCAAAACAGAGGCTGGAGAAGTCTGTGTACTTGTATTCCAATGTGATAGCAACACTGAATTTTACAGTTAACTACTATTAACCTATCTGAATGAGTCATCTGCAAGGGCATAAATAATTTTCTTAAGAAGCAACCCTTCCCCATTTTTTGAACTGAAACGAACTTCTGGGGTCCAATGATACCCTGCCTCAACCAAAAATTGAGTCTGAAAGAAAAAAAGAGTTTAAAAATGTTGACTATGGAAGTGCAGAAGATGCACCTAGAGTGCACTGAGAATACTTTTTACACTGTAAAACTCCTTTCTCCGATAAAATCTATTTAAGGAAAACTTCATAAAACATGTCCCATATGGTGTCTTTGCCAAAAATAATCAAATGGGCATATCAGATCTGGCAGAGAATGGAAATTACCGAAAAAAAAAATTTTTTTTTGTATCAGGAATTGAAATCATAGCCTCATGTTTGCCAGGCTGGTGCTATATCACTGAGTTACACCCCTGGCCCAAAAAATAATCGTTTTTTTAAGACAGGGTTTCACTTTGTAGTTTAGACTGGTCCTAAATTCAGCCTCCAACTCAGCAATCCTCCTGCCTCTGCCTCCCGAGTGTTGGGATTACAGACGTAGCCACCATACCTGGCACTGCTGTATGTTGTATTGATTTCTGATGAGGCCTGAATCGCCATGCCTCGTACTGTTGTATGTGATTATTGGGGATCAAACTCAGGATCCTGCTGCTTGCCAGGCAAATTCTGGAACTACGGAGCTAAATCTATAGTCTCCCAATAAATAATTTTTCAAAATTCTCATAACAGCCTTACAAAAAAAGCACACAGGAAATAATGTGAAACTATTAAATCAAAACCATTTATATATCAGCCTTTTATTCTTCTTAGTCATATATACTCTCATAATGTATACCAAATATTGATGTCATCATCTGATGTCTATAAAGAAAAAAATCCATAAGATCTTTATGTTTTTTCCCCCTGATTTGAAACAGTGTCTCACTGGCCTTAAACTTATTATGTAGCCCAGGCTGGCCTTGAACTTTCAGCAATCCTCCTACCTCAGGCTCCCAGTTGGAATTACAGGCATGGTCCACCACGCCCTGATAAAACATTTATCTTTTGTTTGATAGGAAATGGTTTGCAGAATTTCTAACAATTATATCCCAGTGCTGGTGATCATATTGAGGTCCTCAAGCATGCCAGGCAAGTATTTTACCACTGAGCTGCATCCCTAGACCCCTAATATTTATTCTAAAAATTACACTTTAAATTCAGCTTTTGGAGTTAAAACTACTGAGTTTCAAACTTTCAATCTGATATCGCTACCTATACATTCTTAGAAGGAATATCTGATCTTTTATGTCTTACTTTTCTTCCATATAAACTATACACACTATCGTACTTACCTTGCATTGTTATGAAAACTGATTAAAAAAAATCAGTTCTTAGGGGCTTAAGAGTAAATGTTAGCAACAATTTGTTGCATGCATTTCATAAAAATCATTTAAAATGCAGTTCTTCGAAATCTGATGTAACTCATAATATTTTTTTGCTCAGATTGTAGTACTTAACATTTCTAATGCAAAGACTTTTTCAAAACATTACCCATTTAATATACTAAGGAACATTTAGACACTAAATTGTGTATCAGATATTTAATGGTACAGAGTTTTATAACATGTAAGAAAAGAAACACAATCTGCAGAAAGTCTAGGCCAAATAAAGTAAGAAAAGGACAGCCTGCAGGATGAGGACAGCCACCATGCAAGAGCAAACACAGTGGCTACCATATTTTTTCTATTTTTTTATGTTATCAAGGCTCCATTCTTTTTATACCCATTATCAACTATGGTGAAAGTGGCTTTATGAATTCTAGATTGAATTTTTCATATACTTTTTTTTTTGGAGACAGGGTCTCACTTTGTAGTTCAGATTGTCCCTGAGCTCACTATGTGGCCCAAGCAAGCTTCAAACTCCTGCCTCTGCCTCCCAAGTGCTGGGATTACAGGCGTGAGCCACAACACCCGGCACTGTGCTGTGATACTGATTGCTGGTGGGCCTGAGTCACCACGCCTGGCATTGTTGTATGTAGTTACTGGAATTTAGCATGGGACCTTGCACTGGCAAGGCAGACACCAGAACCAGAGCTAAATCCCCAGCCCACGTTCATATACATTTGTAAAATCAAACAACTTTTTAATTAAGTCTGCCAAAAAAGTACTGTTATTAACAATGGTATTTCCTTAAGACACATCGAGTCCTTCTATTTTGTTTTTTTGCAGTAGCAGGGATCAAACTCAGGATCTTGCATTTGTTAGGCGGGGAAAGTGCTACTGAGCTACTCTCTTAACCCCTTAGGAACATTTTAAAATAAATTTCCAGGGCTAGGGATATAGCTCAGTGATGCCATGCCTGCCTAGCGAGATCAAGTCCTGAGTTCAATTCCCAGTTCTGCAAAATAAACAGATAAAACTAAATTTCAGCTATGATTTTTACCTTACCGATTTTTTGGGAATGGCCGACCCATATTCATAGCAGCAGCATTTGTTTTATAAGATCCTGGTGAGTTAAAGCCATTCACAAAATGACCATTAGGGAAGGGCGCCTAGAAGAAAAGTTTATTTTTAAACTACATAAATGGTAAAGACAAAAATATGGAGGGTCACAAGAAACATTTATGAGCTAACTTAGCAGCAATTTCTTTAATCAGTGAAAATATTTGAAACATTTTACTTAACTCACTTTTGCAATATTAACATAATGTATCTCTTTTTTTTTGGTTTTTCGAGACAGGGTCTGGCTTTGTGGTTCAGGCTGGCCCTGAGCTCAGCCTCCAACTCACATCACAGCAACCCTCCTGCCTCTGCCTCCTCAGTGCTGGGATTACAGGCATGAGCCACCACGCCCGGCACTATGGTATTTGGTACTGCTTGCTGCTGGGTGTGAGTCTCCTCACCCAGTATGGTATGTGGATACCGGGGATCGAACTCAGATCCTGGCGCTTGCAAGACAGGCGCCGGAACCACTGAGCTAACTCCCCGGCCCTCACATCATGTATCTCTTGATTCATGAGTTATGCATTACCAGTTCATTAAGGAACATTCTATCACTTAAAATGACAGGACTGTTGTACTCTCTTTTGCAATTCACTCAGCAAAGTTTAAAAAATAAAATCATAGAAATCAATAGCTGAAACCATAAGTTGAATCTATACACTTAGTAAGGAGGATTCAACAACTGTATTACTATTTGAAAGCCAGAACATAACCACTACCAACAAATTCCTCCAACCGATTTCTTCAAATTTCAGCTTAAATTTAAAATTTTGTTATTTGATATTATTCTATAAAGGATGTCACTCACCAGTGGTGTTTCAAAGTAAGGGGCAGGACTTGGAGACCAAGACTGAGGCACAATACTATAAACTGAATACTGCTGATGAGGACTGTACACAGGCTGCATGAAGACAGGTGAGGCGTACGGTGCTTGCGTTTGAATGGGCTGACCATACATATTAGAATCCATTAACCGATAACCATTCTTAGCAAAGAATGTATTGATGGCTTTTATCCGCGCCTAGAAACAAGAAGAATACATTGTAACAATAAAAGACAATATAATGCTAGGGATTTAGCTCAGTGGTTCCAGTGTCTGCCTGGTAAGTGCAAGGGTCCAGGTTCGATCACTGGCAACCACAACAATACTGGGTGTAGTGACTCAGGCCCATTAGCAATTGGTACCACACACTACAATGCCGGGTGTGGTGGCTCACATCTATAATCCCAACACTCTGGGAGGCAGAGGCAGGACGACTGCTGTGAGTTCTGTTCTGTTCTGTGAGTTCGAGGCTAAATGTAAAATCAGCATTAACTATAAAGTGAGACTCTGTCTCAAACATACACACACAAAAACAAAACACCTGAAAATGAACAGAGTTCAAGAATAAAAAAGCATATGGCACGTGAAACATGTAGAACCTTGCTCACAAGAAGCAATTAAGAGGCACATGAAAAAATAGAAATATTCAAAATCAGTAGTTAACAGATAAACGCAAATTACAATTATAAGGCACAATTACATATAATGGCACACACCTATAATCCTAGCACTCAGGCAAGAGGATGAGGCAGAAGGATCCCCATTAGTTCAAGGTCATCCTACACTGCACTACATAGTGAGACCGTCTTTACAGAAAAAAAAAAAAAGTGGTATAACACAAGGGTGAGAGTATCTATTCTCAACAAGGCTACTATGGGGCCGGGGATTAGCTCAGTGGCTCCGGCGCCAGTCTTGCAAGCGCAAGGACCCGGGTTTGATCCCCGGTAACCACATCCCATAGTGGGCGTGGAGACTCACCCCAGCAGCAACAAGTACCACATACCACAGTGCCGGGCGTGGTGGCTCAGGTGGCTCATTCCTGTAATCCCAGAACTCTGGAGGCAGAGGCAGGAGGATTACCATGATGTGAGTTTCAGGCTGAGCTCAGGGTCAGCCTGAACCACAAAGAGAGACCCTGTCTCAAAAAAACCTTAAAAAAGTAATTTTTAAATAGTACTACTGGGTTGAGGATACAGGAGCTCACTGCTGAAGTACTTAACTAGCTATGTGAGGCACTGTGTTTAATGACTAGCACCTCCAAAAAATAGCTAAAAAGAAAACTACCATATAATTTAGCAATTTCATTAATGGATATATCCAAAGGAAATAAGTATAAAGAACAAATATCTACTTTCTTATGTGCCTATATACACATACAGAAATTATTCAGTTTTTAAAGATAAAGAAATTGTGCCATGCATGATAATTTACACCTGTGTAATTCCAGCACTGGGGAAGCTGAAGCAAGAGGACTGCCGGAAATTTGAGGCCATCCCTGGGCGACACAGTGAGTTCAAGCCTAGCCTGAATTACAAAGCAAAACACCAAAACCCAAAACAGAAAACAATAATGAAATGGAAATTCTGTCATAAGTTGGATAAAGCAGGACATTATGAGAAGTGCAATAAAACAAAAACTGCAAAACCATACTTGTACGTGGAACCTAAAAAAGCTTAATTCACAGAGACAGAACTGTGGTGGCAGGGGCTGAGGAACAGAGATGCTGGTCCAAGGGTTAGACAGGGTCAGTGGGTTGGGACATCAGTGTACTGCACGATGACTATGCTTAATAACAATGTCCTGCATACTAGAACATTGCTGCAAGGTAGATACATTAGTATGCGTTCGTCATTTATATATATATATATATATATATATATATATATATATGTTAAAACACTGATTTATACCGAGTAGACAATGTTTATTAATTATTCTTTAATAAAGCTAAGGAAAATATAAATACAAAAAGCTATACACTAAAATTGATCAACAGGAAAATAAACTTTTCCAATACACACACACTCTCTAAATCAGCAGTCTGTTAATCACTAAATACATTGTGGTACATCCATCCAAATAATCTTCAATTAAGAATCTATTTTAAATACTAGTATAGAGTGACTTCCAAAACATACTGTTAACCTGAAAAGAAAGGTGAGAGGTAAAGCAAAGAGAAAAATATTTGTGTAGAAAGTTTTTTTGTTTCTTTTTTAGACACAGTCTCCCTATATAATTCAGACTAGCCTTGAGCTCACTGTATATCACAGGCTGGCCTCAAACTTGTGGTAATCCTCCTGCCTCAGCCTCCTGGGGGCTGGGGTTATAGGCATTTGCCACACCAGGCTAGAAAAGTTATTATAAGATGGGAATATGAGGCCATACTTACATATATACATATATCTATTAATAGTGATTTAATACATTGTATTTCATGTCTTCTTTTGAACTATGTACAAGCTTAAAACAGAATTTTTAAAATTGTAAAAGGATAAAAAATCTAAATGTTCACACAATTAGTAACATAAGAAAATTCCAAATGACTTTGGCACACAATAAAACAACTATTAATGTATATTTTTTAGCAACAGATTGATTACAGGGCACAAAGTGTGGCAAAAACCATTGGAGGAGGGGTGTATTTGAGACAATATGTAGCCCAGGCTGGCCTCAAACTCACAGCAATCTTCCTGCGTCAGTCTTCAGAATACAGGGATTAAAGGTTTGCGCAACCGCACCTGACCAGAATTGGTTTGGTCTTTGTGTTTTGAGGTACCAGAGATCAAACTCCTTGTGCTAGCTAGCCAGGTGCTATGCCACTGAGCTAAATTTTGGGCCCTTAAAAGAATTTCTTGTTTTGTTTGAAGTAAGGTCTCAATATGTAGTACAGGATGGCCACAAACTCTTGGTGATCTTTGGGGTACTAACCTGCCTAGCTAAGAAGAACTACCTCCCATACCCAGGACTGAACTCAGGACTTTAGAACCTTACATTTGCCAGGCAGACACAGTATCACTGAACTAAATCCACAGCCTCCAGCCAAGAACACTTAAATTTGCTTTTAGAATTATATTGCTATTTATCCCACGGAGATTAGTACTGATGTTTCAGGTGAAGAGGTGCCCCAAAGTGACACTTCTCATCTGTTGTCCTAAGCCCCAAATAATAAAAACAAAATCACACACAAAAAAGAACTGCACCGCTACTGGTATGGTGGGTTATTCTGGTATTTCCATGTAATTATGTGTTAGAGCTCATCAGTAATTATACAGGGGTCACTAAGAGTTTCACAAGAAACAAAAGAAACACAGATGCAAAACTGAAGGGAAAGAACAAAAAACAAAACCATGTGCCCTAAATTTAAATACAAAGTTATCATTACAAATTCATGATGTATTTTTTTCTCAAAAAATAGTGAGTAGGGGCTACAGAGTAGCTGAGCAGTAGAAGCATATATCCTTTGCATCTGAGGGCTGAGTCCAATCCCCAGTACAGAGGAAAAAACAGTATATATGTACTTTTTAGCTGTGTCCAATAAAATAACTTAGAAATAGTGTTAAAATCCATAGCCACAAGTCCCTTATGTCTAACCAGGGGTCTACAAAATACTGTTTCCTCATAAAGGAACCTGGGAACTCTGCAGAACCAATAGACTCTACATGCCTTTGGCCTGTTAAGTCTTTGAAAAGACTATACAAAAAAGCGTGGCACTCCTTTTCACATTACCAAGGCAGGACTCTTAAGGAACTATTCCTACCGGGGATGTAATAAAAGTATTCAGGGGCCAGGGATTTAGCTCAGTGGCACTGTGCTTACCTGGGAACCACAAGGTCCTGAGTCTGACTCCCAGTACAAGCTGTGTATGTGTGTGGGTGGGTGGGTGGGGGGGTGAGATCACAGAACTACTCTAAGACCTAGACAATGTATTTAAATATTGAAAAACAAAAGTTAAATGAAAGGTCACTTGTTTGCAAAGCTGGGGACTAAAGGAAGGAGGAAAAAAGAGCAAGAATCTAGAACCAAGCATTCCAAAACTGCACTGGCAGTCTGACGTGCTCAAAATGTAATAACAGCTGGGGGCTGAGAGCAGTACCGTAGCTACAATATAGGATTCCTGACTCTAGCACCTCTCTTGCCAGATGTTAAATTGTTTGGTTTGGAGCCGGGGAGTTAGCTCAGTGGTTCCGGCGCCTGTCTGGCAAGCGCAAGGGCCCGGGTTCGATTCCCCAGTAACCACATACCATACTGGGTGTGGAGACTCACACCCAGCAGCAACCAGTACCACATACCACAGTGCCGGGCGTGGTGGTTCATGCCTGTAATCCCAGCACTCGGGAGGTAGAGGCAGGAGGATTGCTGTGATATGAGTTGGAGGCTGAGCTCAGGGCCAGCCTGAACTACAAAGCCAGTCCCTGTCTCAAAAAAATAAATAAATAAATTCGTTTTAGTGAATGATACAACAATTAACATGCGGGCTGGGGATGTAGGTTAGTGTGAAGGACTTGCCTACCATATACCAGGCCCTGAGTTCTTTTTTTTAGGTTTTTTTTTTTAGGTTTTTTGAGACAGGGTCTCGCTTTGTGGTTCAGGCTGGCCCTGAGCTCAGCCTTGAACTCACATCACAGCAATCCTCCTGCCTCTGCCTCCCGAGTGCTGGGATTACAGGCGTGAGCCACCAC
>PVIR01045173.1:0-10856 GCA_004026965.1 Petromus typicus
GCAAAAACTTAAAAAAAAAAAAAAAAGCAGTTCAATTGCTACATAAGCTGCTTCCTCGAGTCCCTCCTGTGACAATCCCGACAAGCTCTCAGCCTCCCCCTGGCCTTTTTATCTGGCTCTCTCAGCTGGACTGCATTGTAGAGGGTGAAGGACAAAAGAGGAAGGACAGCCCTGTTTTGGGTGAGCCCCTGGGGAGCAAATGCCACATGCTTCTTGGGTTGTGCGTGTTTTCTGAACACCACTATCTGTACTTTGGAGACTTTGGCTTGAACTTAGACTTGGAGGGAAGAGGGATTTTTAGCAGACTCGAGAAACTCAGCTATCTTCAGACTGTTGATTTAGGAGCAAGAAAGGATATTCACATTAGGCTAATGGGAAGTATTTGCATTGACAATTCATTTGTTCCACTTTGCTGTCATTTTTCAGAGAAATATCTTTGTTCAATCTACTGGGGGTCAAATATTTCACCTCTTCTAATTTCGTGAGTAATTGAAGTAAGCCCCATAAATGCTGGCAACTGTTTTTTTTTTTAAAGGTAATCTTTTTGAAATGTGTAATGTTTGCCTCTGATGTCTTCAAAATAATACATTAAGTAGCTTTTTGACCCTGGAAGTGTTTAGTATTCTCTGCTTTATGAGTTTTTTTCTCTTTTAGGATCTCTATGAAATTATTTTAAAATGTTTAAAGTCATCTTCTTTGTACATACTCTGCTACCTGTTTAGTCCTACTGTTGAGAGATTCCAGTGGGAATAAAGCATGTAAAATTTAGCATGTGGATGTTTTGGCCTCTTAAATTATTTTGTTTTAAGATCAAGGGTTTTCAACCTTAGCACTGACACTTTGGGCCAGATAATGTGTGTGTGTGTGTGTGTGTGTGTGTGTGTGTGTGTGTGTGTGTGTAGGCTATCCTTTGCAGTACACCCTTGGTCTTTACTTACGAGATTCTAGTAGCTCTCCCTCTCAACTGTGACAGTCTGAGATGTGGCCAGATATTGTTAGCTGTCTGTGGAGGTGGGTGGAATTTATTCATAGTTCTACATGTATGATGGTAACAATCAGAATAGCAGCTAACATTTGTTTACTCTTTACTATGTTGTTGGTATTGTCCTATAACTTGTAAAATGCTAATTTTAATGGTCACAGCCAAACTGTGACATTGGCATTGTCTTCTTCACTTTGAAGAGAATAAAACTAAGGTACAGAAGTTCAGTTTTTTTCCCAAGTCACATATAAACAAGTGACTTTGGGCAGTGCTTTTCATAATATACTTGGGTTGGAGTTTAGTCTTTATTGAAGAGACAAACTAAAACAGGATTTAAAAGGGGTCGGAAGAGGCTTTCTGTTGGTGTTTCAGTGGAGAGGCTATTGCCTTCATAACAATTCTGTGTACATATTGGATTTTTTGCTGAAAGGCATGATTGTGTGCTGTGTGTCTGAGTAAAGAACATGGCTGTTGTTAAGGAGCTTTTGGAATTAGAACATGGAATAGCCTAGAATCAAGGATGACCAGTCAAACTTGGAAACCAAGGAAGTCATTGGAAATTGGGATAAGGCTATGTATCCTTCAGTAGTCTACATTAGTTTTCAGGAAATTCAAGGTCTCATAGGAAATGGCCTGTTCAAAGGGTCTCGGTGAAAACAGATAACGTGGTAAGGCATGAAGGAACTATCTTCAGCAGGAAGTCATTGCTTTCCCTAGATTTGAGGGAGCAAAGGAAGGGAATGTTGTTGGAGCTCTTCAAGAGCAATGAAGCCTTTGCCACAGTTGTGGCCAGGGAGGGTCTGGTGGAGTGGAGTCTGTAGTGATTCTCATTTCCTAACTCAACTAGAAGTCTGAAGTAAGAGAGCCTGGATGTTGACCTTATACAGATAATCCTTCTCTGCTGAAAGGAGCAAATGTAGCCTAGGATGTGAAAGATCTTGTGTGCTGGAAACTAAAACACTGATGAAAGAAATTGAAGACACAAATAAATAGAAAGATATCCCATCTTTGTGTATTGGGAGAATTATTGTTAGAATGTCCATCTTACCCCATGTGATATACAGAGTTAATGTAATCCCTATCAGTAACATTTTCAGACAAATAGAACAAACAATTCTTAAGTCTATATGGTACCACAAAAGACCCAGCATAGCCAAGTAAATCTTGAGAAAGAAAAACAAAGTTGGAGGCATAATGCTCCCTGATTTCAAATTATACTATTAAGTAGTAGTAACCAAAATGATATGATACTGATATGAGAACGACGCATGGGACAGTGGAACAAAATATAGAGATGAAACCAACTATTTAAAAAAATTTACAGTACATTATAATTGTGCTCCTCATGGGGAGTTGGTACATGTACATGGCGCACTTTAATTTTCTTTTCATTTCCTTTTTCTCTCCATCTCTATTCTCTTCCTCTTTGAGAAAGATCTGTCTACCTACTTTTTATCATCTCTTTTAGTTTGCTTATTATTTTTACTTTGGCTTTGTCATGTAAGAGAAAGCATGTGATATTTAAGCTTTTATGTCTGATTTATTTCACTTAATATTATGGTCTCAATGTACATCATTTTCCTACAAATGACTCGTTTATCATTCTGTATGACACAGGAGTACTCCTTGGTGTATAAGTTCCACATTTTGTTAATCCAATCATCTGCTGATGGACATATAGGCTGCTTCCAAGATTTAGCTATTATGAGTTGTGCTGCTGTAACATGAGTATGCATGTATCATGCAATATGATGACCTTGACTGTTTTGAAAAGGTAGAAGGGAAATAGTTGAGTCCAGTGGAATTTCTAGTTTTAGTTTTCCAAGGAATCTCTACCCTGACTTCCATAGAGGTTGGATCAGTTTACATTTCCACCAACAGTGTGGAAGGGTGCTTTTCAACAGAGCCTTGCCAGCATTTCTTATTACTTGATTTCTTGGTTCTGGTCATTCTTTCTGGGGTAAGAGGGAATCTCAGTATTGTTTTAATTTCCATTTTTCTATTGGCTAGAGATATCAAACATTTTTTCATGTATTTATTAGCCCTTTGTGCTTTTTCTTCTGAAAAGTGTGTATTCATTTCAGTTGTCCATTTTTTTGATTGGTTCTTTTATTTTGGGAAGTCTAGTTTTTTGTGTTCTTTATATATTCTAAATATTAGTCCTTTGTCTGAGGAATAGCTGTAAATTTTTTTTCCGTTCTGTAGATTGTCTCTTCACTCTGTTGGCTGTCTCCTTTGCTGTGAATAATTTATATTTGGCATGATCCCATTTGTTTATTTTTGGTACTATTTATTATGCAATGGGAGTTTTTTTTTTTCCAGAAAGTCCTTGACTGTACGTATATCTTCAGGAGTATTGCCTGTTTTATCTTTTATCAGCCAAAGTGTTTCTGTTTAAATATTTAGATCTTTGATCCATTTTGATTTAGTTTAGTATATATAAGTGAATAACCATTTTTCCCAGCATTGTTTGTTAAAGAGGCTATCTTCCCTCCAGTGTGTGTCTTCTCCCCCTTTTCAAAGATCAGATTAGAGTCAGATGTTCCTGGTGTTGTTTCCACATCCTCTGTTCTGTTCTATTGGCTCATGTGTCTGTCTTTGTGCCAGTACCATGCTATTTTAAAAAATTTATATCATAGCTTTTTAATATAACTTGAAGTCTGGGATTAAGATGCCTCCTGCTTTGCTCTTGTTACTCATATTGCTTTTGCCTTTCTAGATCTCTTCTGGTTCCATATGAACTTTAGGATTGTTTTCTTTAGTTCTGAGGAATGACATTGGAATTTTGATTGGAATTGCATTGAATGTGTACTCCTGTTTTAGAAGTACAGTGTGGACCTTTGGACTATATTGTGAAACTAATTTTTGACATCGCCAGCAAGATGACACTGTGAGAAAAGTAAAATAGGCTTTTATAAGCCATGTTGGGGAGACTGGGTGTTTCTATGTCAAAAATGAAAGTGGAGGGCCGGGGATTTAGCTCAGTGGTTCCAGTGCCTGTCTTGCAAGTGCAAGGACCCGTGTTTGATCCTCTGGTAACCGCATACAATACTGAGCGTGGAGACTCACGCCCAGCAGCAATCAGTACCACATACCGCAGTGCTGGGCGTGGTGACTCATGCCTATAATCCCAGCACTCGGGAGGCAGAGGCAGAGGCAGAGGCAGGAGGATTGCTGTGATGTGAGTTTGAGGCTGAGCTCAGGGCCAGCCTAAACCACAAAGTGAGACCTTGTCTCAAAAAAAAAAAAAAAAAAGAAAAAAAAGAAAGAAAGTAGACCTTTCTTCCACATAAAAATCAACTCCAAGTGTTTTTTTTCATGTGCAAAAAAACCCCTCAAAGTGGTTGAGAGGCTTAAATATCAGACTTGAAACTTTAAACCTCCTAGAAGAAAATAGGGGAGTGGTTACTTGATATTGGCTTTGCCAATAATTCTTTTGGGTATTACATCAAAAGTACAGGCAACAAAAGCAAAAATAAAACAGTGGGACTCACTAACCTAAAAGCTTCTGTACAGTAAAAGAAATGAGTGGAAAGGTAGCCTACAGATTGAGAGAAGGCATTTATGAGCTAAACATAGGGCTTAATATGCAGAAAGGAACTCGTGTAACTTAATAGCAAGAAAACAAGCCAATTAATTAGGCAAAATACCTGAGCAAACATTTTTCAAAAGAACTTGTAAAAATAGTCAACAGGCATGTGAAAAGGTAGGCAACATCACTAATTATCAGAGAAATGCAAGTCAAAGCCACCATGAGCTATTGACTCACACCTGTTGGAAAGATCATTACAAAAACACAAGACATAAAGGTTGGCAAGTGTCTTAGTCACGTTGAGACACAATACCTGACATGCACAATTTAAAGGGGGGAGGTTTATTTTTGTCTCAGGTTTCAGTCCCTGGTCAGCTGGCTCCACAGCAGGGCCGCATGACGCAGGGGCATGGTGGAGGAAAGTTGCTCACCTCATGGCAGCCAGAAAGCAGAGAGACCATATAGGGAGTCAGAAAGAGAGACACACCCTTCCATGTCACGACCACAGTGACCCCTTTTTTCCACCAGGCCCCAACAGTGAATCCCAACAGTGATTCAACTATAATACCCCAATAATCCAGTCACCTTCCAAACACAGGGGCTTTGGGGACTATTTCAGATCTAAGGTAACAGCAAAGAAAAGGGAACCATAGTACACTGTTGCTGAGAAAGTAGATTAGTATAGTCATAGTGAGAACCAGTGTTGAGGTTCCGCAGGAATGAAAACAAAAACAAAAACTCCCATATGGTCCAACAGTTCCTCATGTGGTATGCACCCATAGAAAATGAATTCAGTACTGTATGTCTAGGAGATACTCTTCACTCCCATGCTCATTGCAGCGCTACTCACAATGCCCAGGATATAGAAACAGCTTAAGTGTCCATCATTGGATGAATGGATAAAAGGTTCTTAGAGAGTGGGTGAGTGTGTATATGTATATACATAATACTTACACACATGCACGCACATTGGAATATTATTGTCTTTAAAAAGAAGACATTGCTATTTGTGACTAGCTGGATGAAAATGGAAGATGTACTCAGTGAAATAAGCTAGACAGAAAAATGCTGTATGATCTTACTTATATGGGGAATCTGAAAAAAATGTTGAGTAATAGAAACAAAGAATAGAACCATGGTTACCAGGGGTGAAGAAGGGAAGAAAACAGGGAAAATGTATGTCAAAGGACACAAACTTGCAAGTATGTTGGAGAAATAAATCTCGAGATCTAATGTGCAGCAGGAAGACTATGGTTAATAATATATATTGAAATTTTGCTAAGAGTAGATTTTAGGTTCCTTTATTTCTGTCTCCAAGGTAACCTCCTTAAATTTATTGCTCAAACCCAGTAAAGCCTTATTGAGCAAACAAAAGTCTTAAAAAGTTAGAATCCTTCTCATATACTTTAAAGGCAAATGCAAAGAAATAGCTTTGTTCCCTTTTGCATTCTTCGTGGATTAACATATCTTCTGGAAAACCTGTTGCCATGGCAATGGGATATTATCTATCTCTGTAGTGTACCGAATAAAAATAGCTCTTTGTGTTCGAGAATGATGTTAGTGACAGGTGGCTGGGTGAATGTATAGCAGCCTGCTTTGTCAGGAGCAGTTTCCCAACATTCCATTGTTTAAAGTTGTGAAATCAAAATGAGTATTGATTTTGTTCTCTCTCAAAATGTAGTTTCATCTGGAAAAAGCAGATAGTGGTGCTGTTTAATTATGAGTTACAAGCCTCTCTTTGCAGGCCATGCCAGTATGGTGATTGCAGTCCCCCCTTACAGGGACAAGTAAATGGCCTCTCTCTCTTTTGGAGCTACTTAGTGTGGAGCATAGTTTGGCATAGAGGGCCTGTTAGGGTGTATTTTCTTCCTCTTGAACATATGGCTTTGCCTGAGTGCCTTGTATTTACAAACCTGCAAGTAGAAAATGGTCAGGTGAAATAGGTGGGCTCTGAGCTGTTAATCAAATAGTAACTTCTTGTAGGTCCCTAAATGGAACCATTTCTTGGTAGAGGTCAGATCTGCCTGCTAGCTTTAGTACTGACCTCTCACATGTAGCCAAAGATAGAATCTGACCTCAATCTGAATTTTTTCTTTGAAAAATCCTTTGGGTAAATTCTTAGTGAAGTAATTCAGTGGTTGGGGATTTAGCTTTGGTGGTACCACACCTATGTTGGAAGCACAAGGGCCTGAGTTCGATCCCTGGTACTGCAAAAAAAAAAAAAAAAAAAAAAAAGAAGAAGAAGAAGAAGAAGAAGCAGTTCATGAGCATCTGAGCATTAGTCAGTCATCTTCTCACCTTGCTTTTAGAAAATTGTCCTATATGTAAATACCAGCTTCCTGTGCTCATGAAATTTACTATACTTTTGGAAGCTTCAGAGCCCTCTGCAGAAAATACTGTGGATGGGAATTTTAGACCTAAAAGCTGTAGCTCTCATTCTGATATGCATGGTACTATTGCAGAAATGGAACCACTGCCTTTGGCTTTTCTCTTGGAGTCATTTTGAACATCTTGTTGCTAATGATATCAGAATAAGCTAATGAGTAGATTTCTGACTATCTAATACTATTTATTCTTAGGGCCTTTTGTGTATCAGTTCTTTCAATTCCTATAAACATTCTTGGCAGTTTCTGTCACTATTTCTGAGAGAAGGCATGCGGTTTTGTATGCCTTCCTGTTCCTGGTGAGTAAGTATTTTTGTGTGGCACAGAACTTGGTTGTTCCTGCTTGCTTACCAGCATGTAGAAGCATTTATTACACTGAAAGCATTCTTCTGTTAGGGGCTGGCAGAATGCAGCCTTGGGCCAAATCCATACTGTCACCTGGATGTTTGTGTGGTGTGGTTTGTGAGCTAAGAATGGCTTTTACAGTTTTCAATAGTTGGGGAAAAAATAAAAGGAAAACTTTTTTTTTTAAGGTTTTTTTTTGAGACAGGGTCTCACTTTGTGGTTCAGGCTGGCCCTGAGCTCAGCCTCCAACTCACATCACAGCAATCCTCCTGCCTCTGCCTCCCGAGTGCTGGGATGACAGGCATGAGCCACCATGCCCGGCACTGTGGTATGTGGTACTGGTTACTGCTGGGCATGAGTCTCCATGCCCAGTATGGTATGTGGTTACCGGGGATTGAACCCGGGTCCTTGCGCTTGCAAGACAGGCACTGGAACCACTGAGCTAACTCCCCAGCCCTAAAAGGAAAACTTACTTGTGACATGTGGAAATTTATATCCAGATTTCGGTTTCCCATTTAAAAACAAAGTTTTATTGGAGGACAGCTACGCCTATTCGTTTATATATTAAGTGGCTGTTCTTGTACTACAGTGGCAGAGTGGACAGGTTGGAACAGGGACCATAAAACCTTCAGAGGCTGAAGTGTTTACAGGGAAAGCTTGCCAATCCCCTCTGTGATCTTCTACATCTAGAATGAGAGATTGTACTGAATAATAAAAGCAGATCATGTACAGATTCATATGTATATGAATTCTCTTTTGATATGCATTATATTTTTCTTCTAAATGTTTCTGTTTTCAGAAGCATAGTTTTATATAACAAGGCCTATCTGACATGTACTTGATTTTAGCTTTCCTTCTATACTTCTTTGGGTTTTGATGATAAAAAATATGCACAACCCTCCCCACATGAGGGAGGGTAATGAACATTATTGTTTTACTAGTTAGTATATTTCCTTTCCTAGGTTAGTAATTATAATTCCCCAGCTCTTTGTACTCCTAATCATACTGCTTTTTACTTGTAGACTTTCAGTGAGCAAGTAATCAGTGACAGTTTAATAATTGAACCAAACCACCTGGATTGATTCTGCTATTTAAATTTAATAAATCCTGTATATGTTTGAGATACATGTTCTCCATCCATCAGGTTGCATTTAATTTACTCAGTCTAATCAACTTTGTGTCACTCATTTGATTTAAAAAGTATATTTCTCCATCTTTAGTTTTCCCACTTTTTAAATAATAGCTTTATTGAGACACAATTCCCTATCATACAACTCACCCATTTAAAATGTAGCATTCAGTGTTTTCATAGATTTGCAGAGTTGCACAGATACCACCACTGTTTAATCCCAGTGTTTCCTTCAGCTCCAAAAGAAACCCCATACTCATAGCAGTCCCCCCAGTCCCCCATTCCCAGGGAGCCGAAGAGTCTGTCTGGCTCTGGATCTGCATATTTTAGACACTTCATAGAAGACCGAACACATGTCATGACGACATGTCGTCATTTGTGACTGAGCAGCTTCACTTAGCATCATGTTTCAAGGTTCACTTTTGCTGTAGTGTGTATCAGTACTTCTTGTTCTATTGTAATATCTGTTGTAGGGGAATATTACATTTTATTGTTTTATCTGTTGATGGACATTTGGGCTGTTTCCACTTTTTGGCTATTAAGAATCATGCTGCTATGAACATTTATGTACACAGTTTTGTGTGAATTTTTGGATATATCCCCTATGAGTGGCATTGTTATATCATATGGTAACTCTGTGTTTAACTTATCTTTTCATTTTTTGTTGAAAGCTAGTATAGAATAATGAGATTTGTGATGGTACTTTTGTTTTGTATTTGTATCACTAATTTTATTCTATTATTTAAATAATTAATGAGTTAAATATTTTAAACTTCATTTAACAAATAACCTTTATAATTTTACTCTTATTATTAAAATCTTCAATTTCCATATTTTAAAACTTAGTCATATGTAACATTATTATGTGTATAATATATATAAGGTCATTTTTTGGGAATTATCTTTATTGGTACATTATGTGATGGTACTTTGGTACATGTATATAACATTTTAATTATTCTCATCCCTGTCCCCCTTCCTGCCCGCCTCCTTTCCATATTCCTTCTTTTGTGGAACTGCCACTCTTGGGAAGCTGCTGGAACATTTTCGATCTCACTGGCAGTATTCCAAGGGTTCCAGTTTTGCCACAGGGGTGTAACATTTGTCTGTTGGATCACAGCCATTCCAGTGGCTGTGACGGTATCTCACTCTGATTTAAGTTGGTAATCCCCTGAGGATGTCGAGCTTCTTTTCATGTGCTCATTGGGCACCTACATACCTTATTTAGAGATATGCACATTCAGATTCTTTGCCCATTTAAAATTGTGTTTCATATTATGGAGCACTACTCTGCCATAATGAAGGGTAGACTTGAGACATTTTTAGGTAAATGGATGTACCTGAAACCATACTTTTATGTGAAATGAATCAGATATACATGTTTAAATGCTGCATTGTTTCTCTGGTGTGAGAAACAGAAAAGTGTGAATAAGGACCAAAATGTATATCAGACATTGTGAAACAGGAAGAAAACGTTCAGATGGGAAGGGGAAACTAGAGAGAGGAGAAGGAGAAAGGAAGGAAGGGAAAAAGAAAAAAGGACAGATGGAAAATGGAAACAGATTTTGTAAATAAGAGGAAAAAGAGAGGAAAAGAGTTTTTCTTATGGTGTAGGCTCATATGTTTAGATCTTTGATCCTTTGTGAGTCAGTTTGTATCTGTGGTGTGAGGTGGAGGCTCAGCTACATTCTTTTCTATGTGGGTATCCAGTTGCCCTCATATCATTTGTTGAAAGGATTATTCTTTTCTCATCAAATTGTTTTGGAAGCTTTATCTAAAATCAGTCGACCATAAATAGAGTTTATATTTGGAGTATCACTTCTCTTTCTTTGTCCTGTATTTTTGCCATTCTAGTACCAAAATGTCTTGATTCGTTTCATCTATTTTTAACGAGACCTGTGGCCCCCAGTGAGGATTTTTCACAATTGATGGTATCTTACATGGCACTGATGCTTATAAAGTGGGCATTAGTAGTCTGAGAAAAGACCCTGGATTTGAAAGTGGAGCATGATTTATTCTTCAGAACCCAGTGGTTGGGAGGTGGGGGAATGAGAAGGCTGGCGGAGTGGATGCTGTCGGTGTTAGCAGCAGTCCCAAAGTGGGAGTCAAAAATAGGTTACTTCATATATATATATATATATTTTTTTTTTTTAGGTTTTTTTTGAGACAGGGTCTCACTTTTGTGGTTCAGGCTGGCCCTGAGCTCAGCCTCAAACTCACATCACAGCAATCCTCCTGCCTCTGCCTCCCGAGTGCTGGGATTACAGGCGTGAGCCACCACGCCCGGCACTGTGGTATGTGGTACTGGTTGCTGCTGGGTGTGGGTCTCCACACCCGGTATTGTTATGTGGTTACCGGGGAATCGAACCCAGCCCCTTGCGCCTGCAAGACAGGTGCCAGAACCACTGAGCTAACTCCCCGGCCCTGGTTACTTCATATATTTCAGAGTTGAGAGTGGATGCTTCTGGTTTCTCTTATGGAGTC
>PVIR01045174.1:0-11122 GCA_004026965.1 Petromus typicus
GAGGATTGTTGTGAGTTCAAGGCTGAGCTCAGGGCCAGCCTGAATTATAAAAAAGCAAGACCCTGTCTCAAACAAAAGTATAGTAGAAGTGTTAGGGAATATTTTTTAACTGTTAATGTTCAGTTTTATAATTTACAAATAAGAATCCATATATATAATATACATATATATTATATATATAGTTTTAAGGGAATATATATATATATATACACATATACATAGAGAGTTTTAAACTATATATATATAGTGTTTTAAAATATATATATATATATAAAGTGTTTTAAAATATATATATATATATATATAGTTTTAAGGAAAAGTATATATATATATATATATATATATATATATATAGTTTTAAGGGCATAAGTTTTTTAAGAAAAACTAATACTTAATGATTTTAAAATGACATGTAAGGTTGAATATAATTTTAAGTTATTGAAAACTTTTAATCAAAGGTTGTGCTGACAAGTGAAAAGGTAACAAAATTCAAAGCATCCAGTGGTAACACACAAAGAATATTTGCATAAAAAATAAAGACTTTGTATTTGTAATATTTCCTGAAAACCTTCTGATTCTGAATGTTACTGGCTAGTAACACGTCTGCACTGGGAAATAGTTTATAATTCTCATTTAACTAAAGTAAGTGAAAATATTTCTTTTAATTTTTTTGTTATATTTCATTCTGTGTAGTCGAATATTTTAATTCACTTTTTTTACAAAAGCAAAGTGACATAAATGTTATATTTAATGAACTAATATGTAAATGTATATTGCAGAATATGTCACAAAATCATAATCATTTAGATACTAAAACTATTCTACTAGGCATAACATCATACCATAGTTTTTATAATAAATAGGATAAATATATTGGTTTACTTAGCGTATTGAGTAGTTTGAATTGATGCCACTGTTTTATGAGAAGCCAGATGCATACTCAGAAAATCACTTCTGGTAACTGAGAAATTGTGCATTACCAATGGCAAGATTATTACTATGAAAAGTAAACCATAAGGACTAGAAGGGATATTTTTCAGCTTAGTGACTATCTGAATATTTACTTCCATTTTAGGAAGGTATTCAAGGTTTATTTTTGATGAAAATTTGTTGAGATATTATAAATAAGTTGATATGTAATAGTGTAGTGTTGTTAAGAATAAAGTAAAACATTTCATAAGCACTTGGAAGCTATTTAAGGAAAACTTTAAAAATTATTAATTCTCACATTTAATTCATAGGTAAGGCAATGAGGATTTTTAAAATTTAATTTGATTATCCTAGGACACATGTTACATACTTCTTGAGTCACTAGTAGATAGGAAAAGTTAAGTAAATTATATAGCAGAACTATAAATAGTAAGTAATTATAGATTAAAGAGAACTAGTGTTTGTGTATTGGCTTGAATAGTATTAATTCAAAGGATTTCAAATACATATATTAATATTTTGCAATATTTAATGCTACTTAGGCCATAAATTTTGAGTATTCATCTCCATATCTCCAATGGCAGTCATAAAAAAGAATCATCTATTTACTACAAAATATGTACTAAAGTACATATAAAAGCAATCTAAAATCTCAAAATGATGTTCTTTTGATATAATACCAAATTAGAAAGTTAAATTTATATATATAACTCATATTAATATATTCAATTTTGATAAAATTACAGACTTATTTTTATATCCTAGAAAATCTATGATGATGAGATTTTGCTATAACTCTAGATTTTTTAATGTTGATTTTAACAGAGAACTATTCAACATTTGGCCCTTGTTTGGGAACCAGGTGAGGAAATGATCTCCTTAACACTTAAGAAGCAGTCCTAAAATTGAATCTTAATAAAACTTTAGAGAACATTTCAAACTTAAATATGTTTAGGAATCACCTGTGGAACTGGTGAAATGCATATCCTCAGGTGGAAGTAGAGAATGTATCTTTTAAACTGGTTTTACGTGAGGCCATTTCTGCTGGTCTAGGGCCCACATCTGGAGGAATAAGTTCTAGAAAACAAATATAATTCAGGCATGTACATGAACACCTGGACGTTTTGAGCCCAAATTTCTGGCAACTAATTCCATGCACTTCATGAAAGTTTGTGTTGATTTCTTAGCCTGGTAAGTGGGAAACTGAGAGAATCAAATTACTTCTTTCACAGTTTAAGAATGTTATATTATGTAAATACAAAGGAGAAGCATTGAGGAGCTGAAAAATACACAGACACTTTTTATTAAAGGCCAATTTGGGAAATGACTAACTTAGCCTGAATTATAAGTACAAAATTTTAAATAGGCTGTCTGAAATTTCTATTATATAACAAAAAGAAAGATGTTGAGGGAAATTCAAAAAGGTTAAAAGAAATATGACTAGGAAAAATACTAAATAAAATGAAAAAAGCAAGAATACGTAGCATTAATTCACACTTGAAAGGGACAAGACAAAGCAGGATAAAATTCTAACCATCAACATAAAGCAAGATAATACAATTTTTAAATATGGTAGATTGAGAAAATAGCTATCAGGGCAAAATATAGATCAGGTACACCAACAGGGGTATAGAAGAATGTAACTAGTAAATGGCTAAGATATAGAAAAGCATTTCAAATCAATCATTAGATAGAAAAAAAATTTAAAACATTAAATCTATAAAATACTGAAAAAATACCCCCACATGACCTGTATAATCAAAGAAATATGATAAATTTTGAGAACACGTAAATCATCCAATACACTAATTATTGGGAAGATGACATGCAATCTAAGAGAGAAAAAAATATAATAATTTTTCCATGGGACGAAATTTTTAGTGTTATAATCATTACTAATATATATATATATATAAGTATCAACAGTATATTTGGGCTCTCCTAAATGTAGAAACATCAGTCTCTGCATGAATTTATAACTCAACCTGTAAGACAAGCACATGAAAGAACAACATATGCTTAGAGGAACATCCAAAAATTATTTCCTAACAAAACACTAATCATGGGTAATATTTTTGTATTAGTCATTAGCATAGAGTTCTGAAAATGCAAGTTATATTTGTAGAAATTTTGAATTGAGGATATGCTATTGAAATATACTACTTTCTGTCCATTTAATCTAGAGCTGAAATATTTTCTTACTACTGAGTAACCCATGACAGCATAATGTGGGAAAGCCATCCATTATTAACACAGAGGAGTAAATGAAACACTTCGGAAAAGAACTACCTTTCAGATCAACAAGGCTCGATTGACTTAATTGCACCCCATTGTACTAAGTGGTACTTTAATGGGAGGGAGGATGTAATGCAACTGCAAAGCACTTGACACAACAGGGAATATTTTACTCAGCTGAGAGGATACTTACAGCTACTGCAATGATAACAATTGTCTAGTACCACTTCACACAAACACCTCTCAACATTTCTATGTGTTATTTTATTTCTAAATTTCATGGAAGGAAAGGGTTAGTTTTGAACACTTCAGAATTTTTTTAGAAAGTAAAAGGTATTTTAAACTAAAAATTAAACTTTAAATTAAAAGAGCTCTCAAAACCATTTGAAGTAACACCTACATCTTCTGTATCTATGTAATGCGCAATGTGAGACATAATATGTTCACATATACTTGCATGAGTACATACATGTTGAAAAGACTAGGAGTAGAAATATATTTGTCTCTGAAAATTTTTAAAAACTGTGTGTAGTGGGCATGCATGAAACCATGCCTTATTCTGGTCTCTAGGTTATCAAAAAACAGGACTCATTCTGAAATTCTCATCTCTTTTTGACCACAATAAATAACTATTGGCTCAAATTCACTCTGCCAAACTCATAGGAATGTTCAACTGCTTTCAAGGCATGGCCCCTTCAAACATAAGATCTGTCATATCTGGCTGACATGCCTGAAAGAGCTTCAGCAATCCATTGCAAGGCAACAATAAATATGCTTTGATGTAACTATCTCACTACTAGGAATTTCTCTTTAAAAATTTTACTACATAAAGAAACCCTTCTCCACTGTTGGTGGGAGTGTAGACTCATACAACCACTGTGGAGGTCAGTTTGGAGATTCCTCAAAAAACTAGGTTTAGAAGTCCCATTTGACCCTGCTATTCCTCTGCTAGGTATATACACAAAAGAATTGAATGATTCGCATCAGAGTGACAAAAGTGCACCCATGTTTATAGCAGCTCAGATTGTGATTACTAGATCTTAGAAATAACCCAAATGTCCATCAGATGGAGACTGGATAAAGAAGATGTTGTTCTTTTATAGAACAGAGTATTACTCTGCCATAAAAATGAGAAGATTGAATCATTTATACTGAAATGGATGTACCTTCATGACTCTTCATAAGTCAAATAAATAGGTCACAGATATGTAAATATCATATCTTTTCTCTGGTATAAGAAAATGAAAATATAAATGAGTTCTAGTATATAGAATAGATATTGTGAAATAGAAAATATTTAAAAGGAAAGGTGTTTAGGGTAAATAAAGAATAAATAATATATAAAAATTAATAATTAAATAATAATAATAAATAAATAATAAAGAAAAATAATGTGGTGGTAATAAAAAAGGCAAAGCCTATGTATATGGGGGCAATGGGTTGTGGAGTGAGTAGGGGAATGGGAATAAATGAAAATCAAGTCATGTCATATCATATACTGCTACACATTCTCAATGCTGAAAGTGACTATGATGTGTATATATAAAATGTACCGATAAAGATAAATCTTAATAGATAGATATATATGGAGCTATGATATCCAGTGCAGAATGTATTCCAAAATGGTGTTTACATATGCAAAAATTTGAAAACAGAGATCCATGGACCATACTAATAAATTATGTTGTATCATTACAGTTAAATACTAAATAATCATTTAAAATAACAAAATAGAAAAAATAGCTGAGTGGTGGCACATACCAATAATCCCAGAACTTAGTAGGCTGAAAAAAGAAGATCTTAGCAAGTTCAAGGCCAGCCTGGGCTACACAGTGAGTTGAGAGCCAGTCTGAATTGCATAGCAAGACCTTCCATCAAAAAAAATTTCATGACATTGAAAAAATTAAATAATTTTACATTTCTTGCATTTCTTAAAGTCCTTCAAAAATCTTCATTAAACTTTAGAACACTAATATAGGCTGTATCCCCAATGGAGTCCAGGAGACACAGTATGGAACCAGAGAAGATTACTCTCAATTCTTCCGATCTGATAAAACTCACCTCCTAAATTTTACATGCATTTGGGACTTGTCTCTCTTCCTTCCTTTTCTATTTCTCCTCTTTAGAATGGGAATGTCTGTCCTATTTCTGTCCCTGTTCTGTATATTTTTGAATCATACACCTTGTCCTGTTGCACAAGCTTAAGGAGGGGCCTGAATTATGCTTCAACTGATACTCTTAATTATCACTCTTATCTGATTTATATATTTTGTTGAGACTCAACTTTACTGTTGATGCTAGAACAAGTTAAAACTTTAAAGGCTGTTGAGATGAAATGAAAATTATTGTGCACATCATGACATGAGATTTGAGGGGTCAAGATACAGAGTGTTATGTGCTAAATTGAATATCTCCAAAATTCTTCTATTAAAGCCATGTCCTGCAGTATGATGGTACTTAGAGATGCGGACATTGTGAAACATTTGGATAATGGTTTCATAATAAATTTAGAGTCTGTGTAAGAAAAGAAGGAACATTAGAACACACCCCAACCCTTTCCATTCTCTGTTTAGGATACAGGGTGAAGAGGATTGTCTACCACACAAGTAAAGAGTATTCAGCAAAGAATAAAATCACCCAGCACCTTGATCTTAGACTTCTTAGTCCAAACAAATTCTTTTGTCGATGTATTCAATCTATGCTACTTTGCTACTAGTATAAGCAGACTGATATGCTGATATTACACAGCTACAATACAACTGTACTAACATTTGGATTGCAATTTTAAATCAAATAAAAACATTCAGAGGTCAGATCAAATAATTTACCTGATTTGCTCAACTTGCATTTTGAAGGAATATGTCAACTGTCACTGACCTGAGCCCAACATTTTACCATCATTTTACTTTCTTCAGTTTCTTTTCATCCTATGGACTTGCTATTTCAACCTCTCATCCCACTTTTGCTTGAACGCCTTTCACCTGGTTTATTGCCAGTCTAATATTTAGAAGTGAGGTAATCCTGGCTCAGATTTCTGTTTCCACCTTCAATTCACTTTAGAAACTACGAAAATTTCTATGTGTTAGTTTTTATGCTTTAAGACTATTTGGCTTTTAAAGGTCCTCAACACCTGTAGACACACAGACAGAACCATGGCTTTCTACTCTGATTTTTTCACTTACACTTACAAAACATAATTCTGCTTCCCTGCTCATGACTGTCAAAATGTACATTTTATACCTTCAACAGAAAATTATGGCCCTGTGGCACCTAATAGAGGTTATGGTGTTCCTCACAATTAAATTTGAATAAGAATTAGAAAAAAAGGATAGAGTTTCTTATAAGTTCAAACTGAAAGTGCACCGAAGTAGAGGCATGAACTGGGGAGGGTCACACTGTATGCTGTGCAAGTGAGGAGTGCAGCACAAATAAGAAATCAATCCTTGTGTCAAAGGAGGAGGCCCGTGGTCATGGATTCTTTGTTAATGCTGAATATAGAGACCTACACAATGACTGGTGTGGAATTAGAACTCATTAAACTTGGAGAATGGAGCTATGATGAAGTGATAGTTACATCTACAGAGTTGACTACTACAAAACTTTTCCTAGAAAACACAGAAAATATTATTTTCTTATTAATAGTGGATTTATAACCTAATTTTACATAACATGCTTAAATAATTTACCTTTAATTTTGATAATAGTAGTCTAGTCTCTAGTAACCTTTATTCTTTGACTGACAATAGTTAGTTCTAAGTGAAATACAGTATTTTCTTGACTTCATGTCTTTCAGTGTTTTCTCCTTTCATGAAACTCACTCTGGGGTTCTTAACCACAGAGACTTACTCCTCAGACCCATTTTTCTCATTGCAGTCTTTACTCTATAAACATCATCCATGATTATTTCTTTTTAATTTGTCTCTTATATAAGTTATGCTCTCAGAATCTTTTTTTTTTTTAATTTTTGCTTTTTTTAGACCTTGTCTCCCTATATAGTTCAGACTAGCCTTGACTCACTATGTAACCTGACTGTCCTTGAACTCATGGTGATCCTTTTGCCTGACTTAGAATGACAAGGCTACAGATGTTAGGTGGCACACATGGCTTAGAGTCTTCTAAAGTGACCTTTTTCTGACTTTTAAAATTTATATAGCCAACCATGGTCACTTTAAAATAAAGAGGATAGTTCTTAGTACCTCACTGGATCCATACTTTAATATATGTGCTATATAGAACTCTTTCTTCTACCTACAATATATTGATGCTTAGAACCTCAGATTATGAGAATTTAAAGCTTGATAACAAGAAATTGTGGCATAAGTTCAAATTGTGTAATAAATAATTTAAAAATGCCTTCAAACATGTCACTTTGAAAATTCCTGTTTTTATTTCACTGGATTTTTGTGCATTTGTCTATAAGTGGAAGAAGTAAAGTAAGATTTAAACTGGAGGTAACTTCAAAGTTAGTTTTAACTTTTCCATTCACTACTTGTTACTTTTCAATTTATATTTTTCTTATCAATTTCTTTAAAATAGAGATACTACAGATAAGACAGAGACAGAAACAGAGAGACAGACTGACAGAGATGACAGAATATCACATATATACATTCATCCCAGGCCATGTTGCTATGTAATTTAATCTATATATGAATATAGGTATAGCTACAGTGATAGAGATTTAGTTATAAGGTAACTCTATTGAATTAAAATTTATGAAGATGAATGATAATCTTATTTGAGTCTGAAATCTTGGTTACTGGAGAAAACCAAAGAACTTTCTTTCATTAACTAAATTATGTCTTGCTTCTCACATCAGTATTGTACTTATTTAAAATAAATTAGAACCTTGGCCACTTTTAATCTTCAAAATAAGACTATTAAAACATACTCTACCTGAAGTGTGCAACAGTAAAAGAAAAATGAAACAAGACTTGTAACAACTGAAATCTAGGTAAATCATCATGTCTTTACCAGCTTGGCTTGGCAACACTGAGTAAATCCCACAACCTTGTCTTAGAATCCAGACATTTTTCAGAACCAGTCATTATTTTGTGGCAATGCTACTCAATGTTCTTCAGTCCCTTTGACTCACAGAAAACACAGGACTTTGAGTGGCACTGCATTCCATGAGTTATCATATAACTGATTTATCAATAAATTGACTCAGTTTTTGTAAGAATTGTTCTGATCAAGATTTATGAGAGAAGATCAAATATAGTTCTGAAATATATAGCAAGAGGCATGTTATTTAATAAGAATTTCAACATAAGTATCAAACGTTATGGCAAGCTAATAGTTTGCTAAGTCTCTATGAATAAAAATGACGCACAACTAATAATAGACACAAATCTCCATAAGAATCTAACTTGTTTGCTGAGTTCAGGTAACACAGTCCAGGCTGACATTATTTACTAGGGTAAAGAAGAAAAAGATGTCTCTAAATTTTCTTCCAAACACAGCCTGAAACGCATTCTTATTTTTACATACATGAATAACATGTTAGATACTTCCATTAGATTCCTAAACAGAAAACAAAGATATGAAAAATGTCTCTATCAGAATTGCTATTCTGCTTTGATCTAATTTTAAACTATCTATTTGATTTCTGCTTAGGGGACTATTGGCAAAAAGTAGTATTCATAAACTATCTGCACAAATACTCCTGAATGAATTTATCATACTTAACCCAGAAAATTTACCTCAAATGCTCTTCTCAAGCAATTTTAACCCAATTTAACCTAGATATAAATATGTCTGTATTTAGAAATGTTTAGGCCATTGCATTCCATCTTGCATGGTTGGCCCACACCCCTCACGTGGTAGGTGCATTTCTTTTCCTACTTTTAGTTGGCCCAGGCACACTTTGCAGAGTCTGTTTCTTTTCTTACCTTTGATAAAACTTTGCTACTATTAAATCAAAAGAAAGAAAAGTCTAAATAGAGATGATGACTTCTTGACTCAATAAGACAGCATAATTAGGAGCTATTTCATCAATATCCTCAGGGATACAAATCTCCCACTAACATAAAAAGATGCTTATTGTTACAGCTTATATTTAGATGTTTACTCAATGTTTTGTGTGCAAATAGGTGAGGTTTTGGACCTGGCTGAATCTAGAGTGTGTGATACTGGGGTTAAGTGTGCATAGTAATAAATTAGTCCATTGATTGGCTTTGGGTAATTCTGGATATGAGTAATAGGAAGGCCTACCCCTGGGTGTAGGTAAGAATAACCATAGGCATATAACCTAGATGGAGTATAAAGAGAGAGAGGAAAAGTAGGAGGATTTCTGCTTGGGGCTTCACTGCCTTCCTGCCACACCATGAACAGTTTTTCCTCTTTGAACTGAACTGAAGCCTCTGCAAACTGTGAGTTGAAATAAATGTTTTCAGGGGCCAGGGAGGTCTCAAAAAAAAGAAAGAAAGAAAGAAAGAAAGAAAGAAAGAAATATTTTCTCCTTTAAGTTGTGTACGTTGGATATTTTTTTCTCAACAATAACAAAAGTAGCTAAGACATCTATCCTACTTTTTTTTTGTTGTTAGGTTTTTGGAGACAGGGTCTCGCTTTGTGGTTCAGGCTGGCCCTGAGCTCAGCCTCCAACTCACATCACAGCAATCCTCCTGCCTCTGCCTCCCGAGTGCTGGGATTACAGGCATGAGCCACCACGCCCGGCACTGTGGTATGTGGTACTGGTTGCTGCTGGGTGTGGCTCGCCACACCCAGTATTGTTATGTGGTTACCGGGGAATCGAACCCAGGTCCTTGTGCTTGTGAGGCAGGCGCCGGAACCACTGAGCTAACTCCCCGGCCCCTATCCTACTTTTATTATAGCTCAGATCAGGAAGAAAAGTCCAAAGTAAAGTCAGCTTTTAATAAATGCCACCTTCAGTGTTACAAAGGTGAACAGCAGAATCCATAATCTTCCTGCTAATAAACTAGTTTAGAACTTAGATGTTGTATTAAAGAGCTCTCATTTATTGAATACTCAAACATCTGGCATTTTACTAGATTTTTTGGAAGCAAAAACAATTACAAAATTGTCTCACCCCAAAGGCAGAAGTAGAAGAGAAACATATAAACATAATTTCTATAATAAGTTTAAGTGAGGAAGTGGAAGTATCTATAGATTTCCTTAGGAGCAACATTTCATTTCATAACTATGTGAAAGGTAGTAGTCTATCAAGAAGAGCTTGATAGAGGAATATTGTCTGATTTAGGAATTTATATCTATCAGGAGAAGAACATGGGAGAGTGATAAAATTCCATAGAAGACAAACAAGCTAGAAAATGTGGGGCTGGCATTAATAAAGGTCATCCTGGAAAAAGTCGTTCACTCTTTTATCCACCACATATACGTATGTGTGTGTGTGTGTGTGTGTGTATGTGTGTGTGTATATATGTGTGTGTGTGTGTATGTACACACACACATACACACACACACACACACACACACACACATACATAACTAAATGATGCACCACTCTTGATTTTGGTAATACTGGGTTAAGTGCTATTTGGAGTTGTCTTTTTTGCATAACATTTATAGAATATTTTGAATTTTTCATGTCACTAGTGAGATGTAATTAAATGACATGCCAATGTAAAATTAGTCTTTCAATATAGTTTTCTATGGGTAATTATGTATAATTAAAATAAAATTAGTTACTCCTACTTTAAGTGGTGACTATATCATATCATCATTTATGATTCATTTAATAATAATACCAGCAGAATAATGAGATCAAATGTATATTTAAAAGCAAGGACTTTGACTAAGTGACATAGTACACTAAGGAATTAATATAAAAAAGCTACTGGGAAAACGCCCAATATTTGCAAACAAAGTTGGATTTTAGAACCCATTGGAAGACATTCTCTATGGATTTCTCACATTACTGCATGTTTTTGAATAAAGCATTCACCTCTCTTCATTTTGAGACACTGACTGCCCTTTC
>PVIR01045175.1:0-10854 GCA_004026965.1 Petromus typicus
TTGTACGAGTCTACAGTCCCACCAACAGTGGAGAAGGGTTCCTTCTTCTCCGCAGCCTCGCCAACATTTGCCTCTGCCTCGCGAGTGTTGGAATTATAGGCGTGAGCCACCAAGCCTGGCACTGTGGCATGTAGTTCTGATTGCTGGTGGGCGTGAGTCTCCATGCCTGGCATTCTTGCATGTGGTTACTGGGGATTGAACCCAGACTTTAAGTTTGCAAAGCAGGCATCAGAACCACTGAGCTAAATCCCTGGACCCAAAAACATCTTTGTAACTACCGGTTGGACCAGGAAAGATTCTATTTCAGAAACAGAAAGCTCTCTTTCCCTCCTCCAGCCAGCTCATACGTTCAAAAAAAGAGGACATTGGGCCGGGGAGTTAGCTCAGTGGTTCCGGCGCCTGTCTTGCAAGCGCAAGGGCCTGGGTTTGATTCCCCGGTAACCACATGCAATACTGGGTGTGGAGACTTAGGCCCAGCAGCAACCAGTACTACATACCACAGTGCCGGGCGTGGGGCAGGAGGATTGCTGTGATATGAGTTTGAGGCTGAGCTCGGAGCCAGCCTGAACTACAAAGTGAGACTCTGTCTCAAAAAAACCTTAAAAAAAAAAAAAAAAAGAGGACATTTTGATTGTTGAAATTAGGTAACTTTTTTTCATAAGTATTAATTTAGAAAAAGATATTGTGCTGCAATGGTGGCCAAAGAATTGGGTGCAAAATATTTTCAAAGATTCTGGGCATGCATTTCTCACTTTTAGAAATAGACCATGAAGGTCTGAAGATGAAGCTCTAGGAAGGAGTGTTTGGCGAGCATGTATGCAGGCCTGAATTACAACCCCGAGCATCTTCTCTGCAGTCACATGCACTTGCTTCAAGGAATAATTTATTCTTTAAAATCTTCCCTAAAATATCTGCTTTTTATTAATTTCTTTCCTCTATAATTCAGGTTCTTCCTGTACCATCCAATTGAAATTACCCTCAACAAAAGCACAAGTTCGTTACTTGCTAAATACCATTGAAATGATGAAAACTTTGGAGCTGTGGCATGTTTTATTTATCATTACCCTTTCTTCACTTAACTTTTATTTAAATACTTTGGAAAATGGACTGCATTCCATTTTTACTGTCTTCAACACTCGCCTACTTAAATAAGGATATTTGAGGTTTCCTGAGTCCTTTTATTAATTTTACAAGGACTCACTGTGTGATCTCACTCATTATGTGGTTTTAACTATGATTTCTAATGATACCTTTTCTGGTCTGTACCTACATATCCCTTCAAATCTGTCTGCACTTGTAGGTGAGGCTTTTTGCAGATGGTTGCATTTAAAACATGTAGAGACGCTTTAATGCGAGCACATCACTGGCATTAAGGAGGATAATGAGAGTCACTCCCTGACTGTGGGTGGTGCAAATCAATAGGGTTGTAGCCAGGATAGAATACAAAAGCACAGGAAGAAGGAAGGCCTGTTGCTTCAACTGCTGCTGGCTGTTCACTGCCTTCTGCTTGCTAAGCCATGCACTGTTTGTCCTCTGAAATGCCCTCTGCCATGCTGTCCTGGCTTGGAACCTACCGACTGTGATCTGGAACTTCAACAAAATCTCAGCTGAAATAAGCTTCTCCTTTGTTAATTTTGAATGTTGAGTGTTTTGTCCTTAAAAGAAGAAATGTAACTGAGACAAAATCCATGCCTTTCTCTTCTCAGTTAATTTCCCCAGTAATCTCCAAATTGTCCCCGATGCTATTTTTTTGTTTGTTTATTTGTTTTTAAGACAGAGTCTCGCTTTGTGTTTCAGGCTGGCCCTGAGCTCAGCCTCCAACTCACATCACAGCAATCCTCCTGCCTCTGCCTCCCAAGTGCTGGGACTACAGGCGTGAGCCACCATGCCCGGCACCGTGGTATGTGGTGCTGGTTGCTGGTGGACATGAGTCTCCAGGGCCAGTATTGTATGTGGTTACCGGGGATTGAACCTGGGTCCATGCACTTGTAAGGAAGGCGCTGGAACCACTGAACTAACCTTGGCCCATGATGTATTTTTATATTCAAGTGAGTACTCAAACGTACTTGAGACACTGTATCTAAAGTAAAATTGTCTATTTTCTTCTTACATTGACAGTCCCTTATCTATTCAATATTTTGATTACTGACCCTATTAATTACCATGGCTTTCAATACAAAGAATCTCAGTCATACTATTGGTACCAATCTATCAATGCATAAAATCAGTTATAATATTTTCTGGGTTCTGCACTAAATATTCTTTACATATGTACTCTATGGCATTGGCATTAATATTTTATTTTACTTCTCATATATTTGCTAGATGTTTGTGATGTATAATAATTGCAATCAACAAGTAGAAATGACATATGTAGATATTATATCTAAGTAGTTTTGACTTGCCCTTGACCTTCTTATCTGAGGTCCATCCTCTCCTGTCCCAGATCTCCTTCCTGTCTTTACAAAGTCTACCACCCTGTTTCCTGTCATCTCTACTGCATTTTCCTCTTTAAATTATTCATATCCTGGGCTTCTCATATCTGAAAACCATTTGATATTTAACCTTCTGTGTCTGCCTTATTTCATTTAGCATTATGGCTTCATTTATCTTTCTTTTAGGCCAACTGGTACTGTATTGTGTGTAATCACCTTTATGCTGTGTAACAAAATCCTCCTGCACAGACTCATTCTGTCTAGTCTTATCTCCAATTTATCCATCACTGTACAGCCAGAGCATTTTCACAATTATTTTTTTCTTTCTAAGAGCTTTAGAAGAGTTACATTTTCAAGGTTTCCAAACTTTCCATTGGATATGTAATTTTTAAAAAAGCACAAAATAATTTAAAACACCAATGGTTCAGGAGCAGTAGTAAATGTTCTGTCAGACAATGGGAGTCTTTCCTATTCAAGAGAACTAAAATGAAGATGTAGCATGGAAGACAGTGGAAACACAACCAATCTTGAGATACGAACTCACCTCCTATTTTGGTGATATCACATCTGACAGCTTCCAGATTTCTTTACTATATGTCTTGAACTGTAATTTTCTTATACACACCCACACACAAAAATGTACACGGACATGGATACGTACACATAGGATGACATGTGATCAAAATATATGGAGAAAACTTAATTTAAAAAAGATCATAATAGAGATATATTGTCACTTATGCCATTCAAAATACAGCCCTTTACTTCAAATGCTTTTTCCCCAGCATTCTTGCTGCTTATGAGGCTAGTGTGAAAATTATTTAAGTGTCTTTATCTGCACTGCTGAGTTAGGAACAGAATAGACAAAATATATGGTTGCAATTATCCTACTAAAAAGAAAGTATAAGCAACAGAGTTTGAGTGTGAGTTACTGCAACTTCAGCAAGTAGGCTTTAGTTGGATTCACTTCTATAAACCAGCCACTGTAGGGAAAACTCTTTCCAGCCTGCACTGCTTATAGCCTGCAGCAGGGCATGATCAATATTTCCATCTCTCACAGAATTATAGACCAATGTCTTTAATAAACATAGATGCAAAAATCCTCAGTAAGATACTGTAAAACTGAATTCAGTACATGACTTAACCATGACCAGACAGGATTGAATTCAAGGATGCAAGGATGGTTCTGCATATGCCAATCAATAACTTTATACACCAGACAAACAAAAGCAAGGAAAAAAATTACGTGGTAGTCTTAATATATGCTTAAAATGCATTTCCAAAAATCTAACATTAATTCATGATAAAAATCATCTATGACAAATAGCCAACACTATCTGTACTAATTGGAGAAAAAAAGACATCTTTTTCTCTAAAATCAGGAACAAGACATGTATGGCCACTATCACGACTCATGGTTAATATTGACCTCAAAACATTAGCTAGAACAATTAGGCTAGAGAAAGAAATAAAAGGAATATGGACAAGAAAGGAAGAAATTAAATTATCATTATGTGCTGATGACTTAATCCTATACAGAGAAGACCTCAATAACTCTACCAAATAACCCCTAGAATTTATAACTAAATACAGTAACAAAGCAAAATAAAGAATCAACACTCAAAAAATCAGTAGCCTTCCACACCAATAATATACTTCAGACAGAGAAATTAGGAAAATAACACTTTCACAAGAGTATGAAGAAAAATGAAATACTTAAGAATCACCCTCACCAAAGAAGTGAATGACTTGTACAAAGAAAATTTTGCTACCTTGCAAAAGAATATCAAAAAAGATATCAGAAAATGAAAATACATTCTATGTTCCTGAAGAGACAGAATCTATATAGTGAAAGTGATCATACTTCCAAAGCTCTTATACAGATTTAATGCAGTTTTAATAAAAATAGTGATACTATTTCTTGCAGAACTAAAAGAAACAGTTCTAAAATTCATATGGAACCAGAAGAGACCTAGGATAGCAAAAGGAATTCTGAGCAACAAGTATGACAGGGGCTATCACAGTCCCAGGTTTCAATTTATACTACAAAGGTACAGTGATAGAAACAGCACAGTACAGCATTAGCAAAAATAAAGCGAAACAATAGACTTGTGGATCAATTGGACAAAATAAAGGATGTAAAAATAACTCTAGAGACAATTACCTAACTTATTTTTGATAGAGGGGCCAAATGCCTATTTACGAAGTGGTTCTGGGCAAACTGGCTTTCCACATGCCAACTATTGAACCTGGATCCTCATCTCTTACCAGGCACTGCACTACATTTTAAATAGATCAACCGTTTATATATTAAAACAGAAGCACTTAATTTGCTGGAATATAGAACAGATACAACTATTGAAAACATATATGTAGGCAAAAACTTTATGAATAAGTATTAATGGGTCAGGAAATATTACAGAGTATCAACAAATGGTATTACATTGAATTAAAAATATTTCAGCACAGCAAAGGAAACTTCTAAAAGAATGAAGAGGCAATTTGCAGAATGTGGGAAAAAATTTGGCACCTTTTTCTTATGAAGATGATTAATACCAACAATACATAAAGAACTTTTTTAAAAAAAGAGAGACCTCGTAAATTTAAATATCCAATGCAAAATAAGCATCTGAGGTGAATAGACCTTCTCAGATGAAAAAGTATAAATGCCCAGTAAATACGGTAATACTTCAGTTTTCTAATGCATCTGTTGTCAACAATTTGAGAAACTTCACAAAGTGAAGAACAGAAGTGAGAACAGAAGTGTTTGGTAAAAATTTACTTCTATACACAAATGCTCTATTAGGCAATGAACATAACCATGATCTTCTTCCACAGAATAATGCAATAAACTAAGGCTGTAAATGGAGGTACCACTACATATTAAAATTGTTCAAAATTTCTGGCCACTAGAAAAATACAGATTACAATAACACTGAGATTTTCTCTCAGTGAGGCAACATGGAAAAAGGAACATTTTTCCATTGTTGTAAGGAGTATAAAATATTACAACTACTACGGAAATTTGTATGCAGATTTCTCAAAAATTAAAAATAGAAAGTCAATTTGACTCAGTTATTCTTTTTCTGTGTAACTTGGTGAAAGAGTTAACATTATAGCAAAATGATGTACACATACCCACATGTATAGCACCACAATTCATAATAACTAACTCTTGGAAGTAACCTATATGCCCATCAACAGATGAAAGGATGAAGAAAATATGGTGCTTCTATTTCATGCATAAATAAGGATAAACGCGAAGCATTTATGGGTAAATATATCTCAAGAACATGACATTAAAGGAAATTAATCGGACACATAAGTTTAAATGTCATATTACTTCACTTCTGTGAGAAATATAAAGTGTAATTAAGGAGCAGAATGTGAAATAGATATTAGGAATTAGGTGGAACTTATTCAAATGTGAAGAGCATTGAGGGATAGGAGAAGGGGTAGGAAAGGAATGGGAAGGGGGTTTAAAGAAAAAACAGAATTGAAATAAAAAAGATGGAAATAGAGCTTTTGTGAAAGGGGAAAAGGTGGGAGGGAGGAGAAGGGAAGTGAACAAAAAATTAAAATGTGCTACGTATACCCATGATATGTGCAATAATTATATAAGGCAAATACGTACTAGTGAAAAATATGAGAATAACAAAGTAAATATAGGAGGAAACTAAATTTGGAGATTGGTATATCCAGAGTATTATATCCTGTATAATTACACTGTTTCTAAGTAACTGATATGAATAAATTAATTTGTTGTAATCAAGTACTCCAGAAAAATTTTTGAAGTTAAAAATTTGTCTAGATTTTTAATATTTTCCTTTCACTCTCGCCCCCATCCCATTCAAACGTGTTCATTGGTTCATTGCTTCATCCCCAAGTAAAAATTAATTCATTCAACAAATAGATTTGAATCTATTTAGCTCTCTTCTAGATCTTGGAAATATAGACATCAAGGGAGGAAAAACAGTTCAGGAAAGATGGACAAGAAATGAATAAATAAAAAATAGAAACTTGGGCAATAAGTGGTATAGAAACACTTAAAATTAGATAAAGAGGCTGTAATAAGGAATAATTCTGAATAGAAAGAAAGTCTTTCTGAGCAAGAGACACTTAAGCATGGGCATGAATGAAGTGAAGGAATGAGTGATCAGTCCTAGAAACTAGCTTTGTCAAAAGAAGTAACAGCAAGTTTACTATGAGTAGTAGTTTCCTGTAATCTTTATATATTTGGTTCACAAGTTTAGCTGATGATCACCTAGGTATGTTTTTATTATTATTCGGCAACAGGAAGCAACCTACCCAATGACCTTCAAAAGGGACTTAGCAGAGTTTGACACATGCCGCATAAGATGGAAGAGTTATTTGAATTACTTCATGTTTCCCTTTAAGAATTCCTGATAGTGGATTTAGTCAGTCAGCTGCAGTCAGTGTGCTTCTGACCTATGCTTCAGGCCCATTGCTGGTGGTTTTCCAGACTCTATGAAGCACTGACTGTGAAGAAGTGAAGCTAAACTTGGGTTGATTTGAAGTGAAAATGAAGATAAGATGAAGAGATGTCTTTTTTAAAAAATGTTGGATTTAAGAAATCAGTTAAGAAAATAATCAGTAAATAAATAAGAAATAGATAATTAGCAAATAAAGTTTTAAGGTATCTCTGAAGGTAATAGAAATAATATATGTGTGAAGATAATGAGCATGTAATAAAAACAATAAATAATATGCCATTTTTGACCCTGATTATAAAAAGATTCAATAGCTCTGATATACTTTAGAAAGATTAATGTTTGACTTGAATAAAAATTAAAACAAAATTCATTCTCCCTCCATGATGAAGAAATAGAATATAAAATGGACATTTTTAGTAAAAAATAAAATTAGATGTATTAGATTACAGAAAAAGAGGATAAAATAAAAACAGAACAGCCCACCAGCTCCAAAAATATGTCTAAAGTTAATTGTTCCATTAAAAGAAAAAAAGCTCTCAGATTGGATTTAGAGAAAAATTCACTTATACCATGTTTATAAGACACATGGATAAAGTAAATGTTACATCTGTGTAAATAATTAATATTAGGTATAGATATATTAGATAGATATTATCCTAAAAGTGATTCTGAGTGTTAAAATTGAATTCAAGGCAAAGAGATGAATCAGTACCATGAATACTTTTTCAACATTTGGATAAAACATACAATCCACAGTGAAGTATAATAGTCATAATAACTTGAAGTTTTCATTCTCTAAATAATGTACCATCGAAATTTAAAAATAAAATGCTGTTTGAAACAAAATTCATCTGAGATTGCTTCAAGGGAATTATGAAATACGAGAGCAGTTTTCAACTCTAGAGGGTATATCATAATGTTTCAGGGAAAAAAGTAGTAAAAAAAAAAGAATACTTTCTGTCTATTTATCAAGTTCTACAAACTTAGAAAATTCTCAAGCGATGGAAAGCAAATTTAAAGAAACAAATCAGAGAGGATATATTTACTACTTCCTAGCCTACTAAAACATAGTTTTCAAAGTATCAACAGGGGTATCTATTTAGAAAATTCCTGAGGGAGATCATCCAAATAAGATAAATTTCTGGAAGGTTGAGAAGGACTTACCTCGTAAATAGAATCTGTAATCCCAAGCAATTTCTTCACTGAAAGTGTAGTGAGTAGTAAACATGACACAGGGCTGAAAAATACAAGCAAAGGAAAGTATTTTATGGAGACATCATGACAATAAACTTTTTGGTATCATAAGATTCAATATTAATATAGAATTCTAATGTAATCATCAGGATTAACTTTCATTATTAGTAGCAAAATTACAAAAAGTAATTGTTGAAAATCAAGAATATTTTCTGCCATAATAGTTTTTGTGTCAAGTAATGCAAAAACTCAGTTGACCTTACAATACTAGTAGAAACCTAGGTCCTCATCATCTTTCCTGATTTTCTTGGCATATCCTCTTTATTCTTATTGTCATTTCTACGCTCAGTCTCATGTCTATGTCTAGGGAAGGAAAAGAAAGAAAGTACCAAGAAAGAACTGCCTCTTCAGTTAGGCATGTAAATCCTTTCCAGAAACCTACGCAGGTTGCCCATTGTGTCTCATTGCCCAGAATTGTGCCTTATGGTTATGCATAGGGACAAAGGACACTAATACCTATTACATGGAAGCTAGACATATTACTTTCATGAACAGGTTGATATTCTATACATTAAAAATGAAAGAAAATGGATATTGAGTAGGCTGCTAGTAATATCTGATATAGATGATGATAATAATTGATATATAATATGTTTATTTTTGAACTTCTATCTTTGCCTGGTGAAATAAAAATTCAGAAACATATAGATTTAACGTAATTTTTTTACTAGTTATTGAAAGCAAAAGATCTTGAATTGCTCAGGTAATTATTTTAGTCTTTCATTCTGTAAATAATAATGAATATTTCAACCTATATCTTTCTAAATCCAAAGACTACCACTCTTTCCAAGAAGCCAACAGCCTCTCATGAACTAATAAATGATAGCTAAGCTACTCTTTTGGCTTGAAAATACTAATGCCTTTGAAGCATTCTGCATATTTACCTGCTAATATATGCCTCAATTTTATTTGTTTTTCTCCCTGTAACTTCTCAAATGAAATAACATAGTATATCACAAGTTATGCACGTAGGAATGCAAATTAAGAGAAGTATTCAAAAAGATAACTAGTCTCTCTTTTGGCTGTCCAAATAAAATTATATCTGATGAGTTATTTTTTTACCTTTATTTGTAAATGCACACCTGTACAATGTATTTAAAAATCAAAGATCATCACATTGAATGTTTCTGTATCTGCAGACTGAATCTTCCTTCTTGCTAAAAAAATGATAGGCTTTCATTCTTTAATTATCATTCAAAATAGATTTACTTCCTCAATTTGGGAACTAACACACAAAAGCGAATTCAATTTCTCTCCTGGTCATCAACTTATAAGTACATTGTCCTTATATGTTAGAAAGAGAATCATAGATAGTAAATGAGAGAAGAGAGAATAAGGCATGAAAGTTTTAGTTTTCTTTTCTTTTTCTTTTTCTTTTTTTTTTTAGATTTCTTTTTGAGACAAGGTCTTGCTTTGTGGTTCAGGCTGGCCCTGAGCTCAGCCTCAAACTCACATCACAGCAATCCTCCTGCCTCTGCCTCCCGAGTGCTGGGATTACAGGTGTGAGCCACCACGCCCGGCACTGTGGTATGTGGTACTGGTTGCTGCTGGGCGTGAGTCTCCATGTCCAGTACAGTATGTGGTTACCGGGGATCGAACCCGGGTCCTTGCGCTTGCAAGACAGGCGCAGGAACCACTGAGCTAATTCTCCGGCCCTGGAAATTTTAGTTTTCAAACGAAAGAGAACAGTGTTATGAAAAATGTACAGTTTTTCAAGACAGTAACCTTAAGTTAAACATTTGTAAGTAAGGAACTATCCTTTAACATATGCACAGGCAAATGGGCTACAGAAAATTTGATGGCTGAATCCTTTTTGGTTACAAATGATCAGGTAGTTAGCAAAGGCAGAGCAATGGGGTTTTCCTGGCTGAATCACGGTATTTTTACTGTTTTTCAGTCCCCGGACTCAATAAAGGGTCAAATAAGCTTGTGGAATCCAGAAGGTAGCTGGTCAATTTCTCATGACATCAGATTTCTAACAGCTTCCAAGAATGATCAAATTAAAAAACAAAATGTAACAGAATATGATGCTTGAAAAGTTATCAGGTAAAGCATAGTTCATTATAATAAAAAGTAATACCATATTTTACAAATCTACACACTATTTAATAATCAATAGAACAAAACAAATATTACTACAGAATAACCTTCCAAAACGCATAGGTTACCATTAAATACTCAGTTTGTTGATAAGAAAAACAGCCAAGCCCAAGAACTGGACCTGAAATTCATGATTATGCTTCTTCACTGTTACATCTTCCATGAACACTTCAATTTGTCTTACCATGACTTGGCTACCTCAGTAAATAACCAAGACGGATCTATAAGCCACAATGTCAGTGAATTTATTAGTTTTCATCTAGATAACAAAAGACTTAAAATTTTCCTTTTTCTTTTTCCAAATGAATTAATTTAATTTAACTGGATTAATAATAAAATTCCTGAGAGGATTCTAAGGATATTACTGAAAGTGTATTTTTTTGGTCTTCCCTAGTAATACCCAATCTTGACATATATTAATAGAATTTTTTTCCTCATCTCTACTTAGTTGTAAAGTACAATGAGCACTTTTTGTTGTCCTAAACATTTTCAAGGACATTCCTATGTTATCAGGGAAATTCACCAGAATGGATTTATGATCACAACATATAATCTTTTAAACTAAAAATAAATCTAAAAGGTATTTTGTTTCGAGCACATTATTTTATTTC
>PVIR01045176.1:0-10859 GCA_004026965.1 Petromus typicus
TTAACTCATAAAGTATACATTTTAAAGTATTTATGCTCTTTTGGTTTAGTAATATTACATGTTTTTCGGTTTAGTAATATTACATATTTTTCCAAAATGCTGAATTTACTTCAAGAGTAAAACCCTTATTATGCTTGGCGACGTCTATGGAGATGCTCACATAGGACCTCGGTTGTTAGGCACATTGGCATCAGAATTTGATCTTTACTTAGATCTGGCCTTAAAAACACAGAAATGGTAGTGGGAGCTAATAAGATAGTACTTATTTATCATTACAAATTATAAATGTGACATCCTGGCACCTTTGAATATATTGCTTTTTATTTTTAAATTCATACCTCATCAAAATACTTATAAATATTGAAAAGAAAATAATCATACATACTTAAAAAAATAGTGCATGTTTTTAGTCCATAATGTTCGTTGTTGGAAATGGAAGAGATTCTGAGTAACCCAGCACATGTTGGCTGATTCCTTTGAGAAAATCCTCTCCCAGTGTGACTGTATTTCAGCATTGGAGTTGAGAGGTAACAATGCTTGATGCTGACAGTTTCTCTGATACAGAAAAGCTCAGCATACTGCTTATTGTATCGAAGACAATATATGGAAGACTTAATTTTTATTTTTCTTTACATTCAATGTTTTATAGATAACTGGAATTTGGTCCACTGCCACAATGGGATACTTCTGCATTTATAGTCATAAATTGCATAATGTGGTGGAACTCTGGTTGCTTTTTTCCCCAGAAAACATGATTCTTAAATAACATGAAGAATGATTGGCATTTTCCAGATCATAAATAACTACCAACTTATTGAGCTTATTTCAGAAGTAGTTTCTCTCCTATTGCAACTGGTATTTCTCCTCCTCCTCCTCCTCCTCCTCCTCCTCCTCCTCCTCCTTCTTCTTTGGTATACATCTTGCCTTTAACTAGTAATCCTTCTTTGAAATACCATGGAAACAAGCAAATGTGCCTCATTAAACTTTCCTTGCAGGAGAAAAATTGAAAAAATTTTAAATTGTGGAGTGGATAAAAATAAAACATTTCCTGTATGGGTGATTAGATTGTCCTTATACATTCTTTCAAGAAAGATACGAGAGATCTTGAAATAAAATAAAGGGACTATATATTGCTGTATTTGTAAAATTTGTGACATTTAAAAAATACTGAGGGCTTAAAATATTTCTGGAATATATATTGAAAATAAACATTTCCAATTGTATTTCATATTTAATCCAAAATGATATTTCAGATATGTTGTGAAAGCAAAACAAATATTTCTGATAATGCAAAAAATATAGTTATGAATGATACTGCAGACCTTCGCTATTAACAAGCCACAGTTTCATAATGCTTTTTGTTAAAGAGATATACTGCACAGGGGAAGAGAGAAGCCCATTGAGATTTGTGTATTATGAACCACTATTTAATGAGTCAGAAAGGTGATGGCATCTTTGTGGTCCAGAAGACAGAACTAGATAGGACTGAGACAGGAAGTAAAAGCACGGATGGCCCTGGTTGGGAGAGGAGGCTAGGCCAGAACACAGGATGGCACAGCATGACCCTCGGAGCTGTGTTCAAGAGAACTAGAGTAGACTTTTTGATAAGATGACAATCCAGCAGTGACACTAGTATGGGAAATATGAAGAGATGGTTGCCATTAAAAGCTCAATAGTTGCTTCCGCATTATAGTCCAGCTTACACTATTATAGGCTGTGTTTTTCTTATTTTTATTTTTCATCCCATTTCACTCAATCTAAACTTCCTTGGTAACTCTCCACTCTTATTTTCCTATTTGGAATAAATGTGAAACTTTGCTACAGTTAATGTTTGTTTCTTTGTTCAATGCTTTGTTTGGGACAGAGGATTTAGAAATCACTTCCAAAACGGACTCGGGCAGCACCTCAGAATATTGTAATGGGACAGTGAGTTATTTCATGGTGTAATCATTGTTCATAAGTGAGGCAAGGCCTATTGATTTAATTCTCTGGTTTATTAATGGACAAATACTGACGTAAAATCTGGTCTTAGGGACATTTTATCTCCACTACATAGACACTGAAGCTAAAACAGACCAGTCCATTTCTCATGAAAGGTTGAGACTTCCACATAACGTGAAACTTGGAACTAAGAGAAAGCATCAGCCTTCAGCAGTTTTTATTTATTTCTGTATTGTCAAGATGAGCTTAATGGATGGGTCTTGGAATGTAGAGACATCACAGTGGTAAAACTCTCTCCAGTTTCTTCAGCCAACTTGTATTGTGGCCTCTTCACTGCGCCAGGAACATGTCCAGAATTAAACAGTCAGTCCTGTAAAATGAAATCATGCTTTTAAAGGCACACAGGGAAATGAAAGAAGGTATTGATTTTTGTTGTTGGTATTTTGTACATTGAAATCCGCTTTAACAACAGAAATCAATACATAACTCTTTCAAATCACTGTTTTGCAATTGTTGCTCCGTTTTTCTTTCCTTCTAAACTATCAAGGTAATTCACTTAGCAATATGTTAATTTCCTATCTGTCTGGGTTGAAAAGATTCTTTACTAGTGATATACTAATCGAACTACTTAAAGGGGAACCTGAAACTTCCAACACATGGAGCAAACCCTGATGTTCTGAGGTATTTCATGTCAGAACCAAAATGTTATTTCCATGTAGCAATTACCCATCTATATCTAGTCAATACTGTGAGACTTCAACAGTTGGACATTTTTTGAAATTTGAGGGTCTGAATTTTATTCTCTTCCTGACATAGATGGCCAGAGTTCTGAGATCAGTTACTTTCACTCTTTAAGTGATATCAAGGTTCTTGAGATGAGATAGAAGAACTAAACATATAGAAAGGAGAAGAGGAAAACTGAAATTTTAAATTATTTTTTAAATTATTATTTTTTAAGAAAAAACTGTGGTTTCAAAACAAAGAAGTTATTTGAGCCCAGTTTAGATTTATTTTTCTGTCTTCTCCATGACACAATAACATGGGGCATTTCCCTCTTACTAGTAAATTCACCTTTTCCTGTGAATAAATCATGTTTTTTTACCTGTACATTTTTCTTCCTCTTGCAGATCTGCATCATTGCGGGCAGCACCTCTCAACCTCGGTGCTTTGCATTTTTTAAAAATTGATTTTATTGGCATACATTATGTATTAGTATACTTTATGTACACATCACAATCACAAATTTGTACCAGTACACAACACAATTTAATTCTAATTTTTCCCATCCCCCTGCCCACCCTACAATTCCCCCCACCCTTTATATACATAATGCTCTGCATTCTAATATAGACTCCCTGGTATGTGACTTAATGAGCAGTAGAAACATACATCCTACACCATGATATTGAGGACTCCCCCAAGACACCTTAAATATATCAATGCCAAATCATAAGATGTCTGTCTGTCACTTTCCATCCCCTGTCCTTCCCTTATATTCTATTTCTTTTTTAAAGGTTTTTTTTGAGACAGGGTCTCGCTTTGTGGCTCAGGCTGGCCCTGAGCTCAGCCTCCAACTCACATCACAACGATCCTCCTGCCTCTGCCTCCCGAGTGCTGGGATTACAGGCGTGAGCCACCACATCCAGCACTGTGGTATGTGGTACTGGTTGCTGCTGGGGTGAGTCTCCACGCCCAGTATTGTTATGTGGTTACCGGGGATGGAATCCAGGTTCTTGCACTTGCAAGACAGGCACCGAAACCACTGAGCTATATCCCCGGCTCTATATTCTATTTCTTTGAGCATATACATTTACAATTAAATTTCTATCTAGTACAGTCTTCCTCATGTCTCTTACGGAGGTATCCCGAAGATCCCTTCAAGAGGTATTAAGGCGGCAATTTAACTTAGGAGGATGGATCTGGGTTCTTGATCTCAGCAGAGCCTCTTTTGATCCTATTCTTGACAGTCCCAGTCCACATATGCGGCCCTGTGTTTCAATATCCTCACTCTGAATCTAGGTTAAATTAATTAAGAAAATTAAAAGGAACTGATAATGCCTGATAAATGAAGAAGCCAGGCAAACCGGCCTGGTTATTTTCTTTTTTATTCATGTTGTTTTCTTTGTCTATCTTTGGTTCCCATTCACTTAGGGTCCAAGTTCTTTTTTTGTGAAGAAAAGATTTCTTACAAAGTGGCAAGAAGATGGCTGTTATAACTACATTAGGTATGTTATGTGTGATGTTAAATATGATGAATATTTCTTAACTGATAAAGTTATATCACTTCCTTTCTTCTTTGAAGATAAGAGGTAGACTTCTTTTCAAGTCTTGATAAAAGAAGAAAAAAAATATATTGACTCAGAGCTCAGCGTGTCATTTATTTTAAACTTGTGGGACATTTTCATCTTCAGTTCTTCAGTCTAAGGTCCAAGGGAATAGCAGTATGTTTTATGTTATTGTGCTTGATACTCCAGATCTCTAAATTTTACATTATAAATTTACTTCATTTTTTTTCTACACTTATACATGTAACATATGAAAAGACCTTGGTGGTCCTTCAGAATTTCCAAAAGAGAAAATTTAATCTTCAGATATGTGTGTCTACCAAGGAACTGTGCCGTTATGTGGAGCTACTTTATATACACATAGGATGTAAAATGGTAAATAAAGCTCCTATACCAATTTTGCCATGCCATTGTACAACAAGCAGATGTTTTATGGGCTTGTTCAGTCTTTCAATGATATTTTGCTTTCCTTATTTATTTATTGAAGTACAAACCGTGTGGTGATTTTATTTTTCACTAATGTATTACTGACTTCAGTTTTTTAAAAATGTCTTGAATTTCATATTGACTTTGGATTTCAAACAGTAGAATGGATTTTATAGGCAAAAAATTTGAGGAATTAAGAAAGCTCAAGAGAAGAAAATGAAAGTCAGGAAAGCCTTTTGGAGAAAGGTTACACCCTAGCAATGGATAGAAGGAACTGGCCAGAAGGAGAGGAGATCGAAGGTGGGGTCTTCTATAGAGTGGGACACAGTAGAGAAGAGCCCACCTTGTGGAAGAGCATGGTTAGGCATTGATTATTAATGAACAGGACTCACAGAGAAGTCTAGGGAGCATTTATAAGGAACTGTATCAGACCATGGCCTCTTCTTTTAAGACTGACTCATCTTTTCTCTGGTAAATAAATATTCACTCACATTTCATGGGCTGCAGGATCACATGTTCATTCAGCTCTCAAAATAAAATCTGTTCTCAGAGCCCTAAAATGTTTTTGTTCATTTTCTACTAGAGAAGTAGTAGGAAAAAAAAAATCACTCAGAATTTATTGAATCTGAACTGCTAGAGGGTAAATGATTTGGCCTTGGTATCTTTCCATGCTTCAATATAGAGTTATTTCATTCCTCAAGGCTGGCACATAGCATTTCATAATGTAGGTTCATTTCCACAAAACAGTTAGCGTTGGCTTTTACAAATGTTTATCTTTCTGTCAGTATAAATTTTATTCTTTTATATCCCTCCAATTAGTTTAATTACTTTAGTTTTTCCCTGGCTTTCACTTACTCAATTACTTTAGTTAAGAATGCTTTATGGAGATATTTGTCTCCATATATGTTCTGTATAAAGTAGTGCAGTTTAACATGTTTATTAACAAATTCATACTTATTGATTTATGTATTTATGAACATATAGTCTCAACACTAATTTTATCTGTTTTATGATATATCTTTTCTCACTTATCCCTTTGACTTGAGTTTTATTTATAAAGTATTTTGGATGAAGATTATATACTTTGAAAAAGTTACATACATCAAATATGTTAGGACAGAGCACAAATGAAGAACATATATACCATTTCCTTATGAATTTCATGTTAGGTTTATTCCATACTTTCATCTAATGATTACATATTTGCATTGGTTTTCTTCTTTCCCACAATTATTAAATTGCATTACTTGTCTTCTTTCCCATTTAAGGCTAACTAGACTTTATTTTGCCACTAGAAAAAATAAGAAATATCTTTTAATCATAACAAATAATTGGTTGTTTCTTTTTAAAAACATTACTGGATACTTTTGCACAAGTAATATCCCCTATAAGTTTTTGAGGTAGTTTTTCAAGTTCATGGCAAATGTTTTGAGATTTGTGAATTAAAGTAATTGCATGTCATCATCCCACTACAATTTGAAAATATTATTAGATTTTAAATATAAAACTTTCCAAACCAGGAACATTATCTGTTCTGTGCACTCAGATATTCTTTTATACCATTTAGTTGAAAAATGTAACTTATTGTAATTGAAGTTTCCTATATAAATGGATAATATTGTCTTTATATAATTCATGATTCTACTGTTATTAATGTTTCTTTATACATTATATTTTAATTTATTTGGAGAATTATAAAAAGCTATTGATCTTTGTTCATTTGTTTTAGTTTTTTGAGACAGGGTCTCATCTTGTAGTTTAGGCTGGTTCAAAACTCACTATGTAGCCCAGGCTGGCCTCAAAATTGCCACAACCCTCCTCTCCCTGCTTCTGAAGAGCTGGGGTTATGGGTGCATGTCACTAGGCCCAACCTGATCATTTTATATTGTTTGTAACTGGGCACCTTATTACCTAGCAACTGCCTAGACAGGATGACTAACAGAATTACTCTCCTGACCAACTCCTTCTTGAATCTTGTAAGAGCTCACCTCTTTCACTTGGTATTCTGAGTTCTGAAAAGACTCTGGGATGTCTCTTGTTCGTCTCAGCTCCTAAGAACTCACATGCAGAAAATTAATGGACAGGAAGTTTAGTTCTGCCCTTTCAATAAAAGAAAAGAGATGGAAACAACTTGCTCTGAAGAGGAGGCTCCACCCTTTTCTCCTTCAAAAGCTCTCATGCCTCTGAGCCACCTATTGTAGAGATTTGAAGCAAAAAACAAGCTACTCTGTCTTCTTTGGGGTCGATTTTGAATAAACCTATTTTCTTCCAATTTTTGTTCTTTTCAGTTAATCCAAGAACAGTAGAAATTTTAAAGTCTGGTAACAGTTAATGAATTATTTTGCAAATAGTTTATCCAACTAGGAATGATGTCACATATCTGAAACCCCAGCTCTGTTTAAGGTTGAGTTATAAAGATGGTAAGTTCAAGTCCTGGTTGGAATATTTGGCAACTTAGTGCGATCCTGTCTCAAAATTAGAAATACATACAATGGCTAGGGATGTAGCTCAATGTGCAATATGAAGGTCATGGGTTTGATCTTCAGTACTACACACCAAAAAGAAGAAAAAGTATATCCAGTAAAGAATTCCATATATATATCCAAGTAATAATTTAAAATCTCATTATTAAACCTTATATTTTTATATTATTGTGAATAGAATATACTTTAAGTATAGTGAAAATTAGCTCCCTTTTTTTGCTCCTAGCTGTGGTGTAAAAGTTGTGGTTTCTATGTCAAGTATGTTTTATCATAGTTTTCTGGTAGTTTCATTTTTGCCTTTGACTTTTTTGCTTTCCTTATTCTGTGATGTAGGTGTGGAGAAGTGTTTATACCCTTCATCATTCTTCTTTAAATGAACAGGTACTTACTGGATACTGGATAAAAGGGGCTTATTCTAGAGATTGAGGATAATCTTTTTTCACTACTGGCAAAGTTCAGGATTACTTAGAAGTACTATATTAATAGGAGAAATGTCTTGGACTACTCTCAGCACCTTCTGTAGATCCCACTTCACTATCTCAAGTCCGTTTAAGAAAGATAAGTTTTAACAGTGCCAGAGAGAATGGGCTGCTGGCACATTTAAAAAAAAACTATAACATAATCTAGGTGTAATGAGTTTTATTATGGAATATAAAGGGAAATCAAAGACCTCTATAATCAAATGAAAAGTATTGTATTTTACTTCCAAATTCAAATGAAATGTATACTTATATAACTTACTAAATGTAACTCAACTGTAAATTTCAATTTATCTGCATCATTCAAGATCTCATTCAAGTTTTGAAACATTTTCTCCTAAAACATCTTACCTGATATTCCTGAGCTTGATGAATTTTTGACAAATTCTAAGAAAAATATTTGAACATTACTTTATATTTAGGGAATTACTTTATTTCTAGGAAGGAATTCATGTGTACCATATTGGTGTGTGTACCAATCCATCTGTGCAATAACTGCTTTCTTTTGTTTCAGGGGGTGGAGAGGAGAGGCTACCACAAAAGACAGACATCAGGAGGGGCAAAACTAGCAATGTAAGAAGACTTGGAATGGAAGACTTGTTCAAAGAATACAGTAAATAAGTGACTCTAAATTTTATTCAGCAGACTAACTTGCTGAGAATAAAAAGTCCATTTTGTAACATAGGGCGCAATAAAAAATTAGGCTCCAAAGAAAGTAAGATGTGTTTGGCTTTTTGGGCAAAAGGAATTTAAGTTTGTGACCATCTTGGGTGAGGAACCTATGACTGTCAGGAAAATATGCTCTGAGTGAAATTGCCAAAGAACATACTTCTTAAAACCAACGGATAAATTAATAAAATTTTAGACAAATTTAACTTGAGAATTCTTCCAGAAAAGTGAACTACTTGACTGGAAAGAAAAGATAAGTCTTTTCACTCCAAGAATCTGTATGAATATTGTGTTTTTTGTGCCAAGGATATGTCTAACTTCTTAGCAAATAATATGAAAAAAAGAGATTTTTTTCCTCTTTAACTTACAGAAAATACATAAGATGAAATATCCTAGCAGAAAGGGCACAGAATCTTGATCTCATTTTCATGTAAGTATATATGATGATTTGGATATTTTCTAATTTTTGTTACACTTGTGCTCCTTTTTCTTGAAACTACAAAGTGAGCTAATTGAAAATGCATGTAAAAATACAAGAATTTAGTATCAAACAAGTCAAGGGCTCCATATATATAAATGCCCAGTCTGGCGAGAGCACAGATAAAGGACCTATGTGAAATGCATCTTGGCCTTTTCTCAGACTGGAAGCATTTCAAAGCAAACTACCAAACCTTTTTAGTTCTCATATCTTATGATTTTGAATCATATCCTCTGAGACATGTTTCTTACCTTTAGGGTTGTCCTGTTGAGTTCTAGTTCATAGGGATTGTATTAGTCATTTTTCATCACTAGGACAAAATTCCCAACTGTTGATACTTTAAAGGAGGATGACTATATTTTGAATCACAAGTTTAGTCTCTGATTGGCTGGCTCCAAAGCAGAAACCACATGGCAAAAGGGCCTTGCAGAGAAAAGGATTCTCAGTCCATAGCACCAGGAAACAGAGAAGGGAGGAAAGAAGATGAGGGGAGATACACCCTCCTGGATCATTTTCCTAGGGACCCACCTCCAAGCAGGCCCCACTTCTAACAGCTGCTGAGCTCGCCAATGGGCGAGTCTACTGATGAACACTGTGAGTGCCCTTGGGGTCCGGTCTAAACAAATGAGAATGTGGAGGACGACTCTGGATCTAAGCCATACAAGTAGTAATTCAGTACCAGACACACTGATCTGTCTCATTAGATGGGGCTATGCTGGGACTGCCTTTTCCACCTGGCCTGTATGTCAGTCCACTTTAGTTTATGGTCTTGGGTTCTGATGGGATGATTTTCAGTTAGGACTTTGAAGTCTAGCCCCCTCTTCAATATTTTTAGGGGAAAGAAAATAAACAACTTTTAGAACTAGAAATAATTCAGGGTGTCTCCTATCCCTCATCACTGTAAGAATCTCTGTGCTTATTAAGTGGACAATAGCCAGCTAATGTGAAGGTAGGCTAGACAAGGCCCCAGTGGAGGCAAATGGTCCTTATTTTTCTTATCACTGCCAGTAGTTTTATTAACCTCTCTTTTTTAAAAAAAGGATTCATTATTCTAAAGGTCAAGATGTAGTTCACAAGGGGTATAAATTGCTTATTCTCCCTAGTTATGGGAAACCGCAGTGTGCAGGTACATAAATACAGTTTGAAGTGAATGAAAGTGAAGCCTACTTTCCTCCCACCTCCAGCACAGATGACCACATCAGGAATGGTAACTGGCCAGCAATATGAAAGGCAGGGTTTTGAGTAAACTGATCAGAAATACTGAATCATGCTTATGAGCTTTCTTCATGAATCTGAGCACAGAGAACTAACTCACTGTGAGATCTGGGTTGTCTGGATCCATACGCAGTCATTGTTCATAACTAAGATAAGAAGTGCATCATTAGCGAGATCATGGAAGAGTGTCAGAAGGCAGGCAGTGTGAATGCATGCACTTTGGAGAACAAACCCACAAAAATATGTTTCCTGCTAACAGATTTCACTGTTGTGGAAGAAAGCAAATGATCAAAGAAAAATCCTTTGCAATGTGACTGATATCAAGAACCAGGGGCAGGTGATCTAGGAGTACTAAGGTGAGACTTGCTAATGAAGACAGGCAGGTGGGGTGGAGTTGATCAACAGCCTCAGAAGGCTGTAGAATGAGGAAATGTCATATTATAGCCAAGTAGACTAAGTCTGAGGTTTGATTTTGTTGTGTTTGTATGCAGTGCTACCCATCAATCATTATAGTTGACTGAAGGAGAACTTTCAAATAGAGAATATGCTTCTAATTTTTTTCATTCATTTGAAATGAATGCAGCTGCAGAATATGATGACATTTTATCATATATTCCTTATACAGAGAGTCCTTTAAGGAATAGAAGAGCTAAAATAAACCTTAGAGAGCATTACCTTTAACTTTTTTTACAGAGGAAGGAATGAGTCAGGAAAGTTAAATAATTTACCAAGGTCACAAGAGCTATTTGACAGCTGGATGGGTAAAACAAATCTGTAGTCCTGGGAAACGCTTCAGAGATGTGGCAAATATACCACATGGATGAGCAGCAAGATGGTGTTTTTTTAAACACAAGTCAGTCCGAGAGATTACATATGAGAGCAA
>PVIR01045177.1:0-10857 GCA_004026965.1 Petromus typicus
TTGAAAAATGTCCATTGCTCCTAGATAGGCAGAATCAGTATTGTCAAAATGGCCATACTCCCAAAACTACTATATAGATTCAATGCAGCTCAAATCAAAATACCAACAGCATATTCCACAGATCTAGAAAAAACAATTCTAAAATTGATGTGGAAGCAGAAAAAAAACAGAATAGCTCAAACAATTTTGGGAAAAAGAGTAGAGCAAGAGGCATAACACTACCTGACTTGAAGCTATACTACAAAGCAACAGTGATCAAAACAGTATGGTAAAAGAACAAAAATAGATGCAAAGATCATTGGAATTGAGGATAAAGAAAAAACTTCCCCCGACATATTCAGTTATGTGATCTGTGCCAAAGAAGCCAAAAGCATATATTGGAAGGAAGACAGCCTACTCAAGAAGTGGTGCTGGGAAAACTGACTTGTGCAAAACCTTTATCTCTCACCATATACTAATTTAAAATCAAAATGGATTAAAGATCTAAACATTAAAACAAAATCATTAAACCTATTGAAAGATAAAATAGGTAAAATACTTAAAAACATGGATGTAGGAAAAGATTTTGTAAATAGAATCTCAACTGCATAAGAAATAACAGCAAGGATCAAAAAATGGGATTATATCAGACTAAAAATCTTCTGTGCAGCAAACAATCAATGAGTAGAATGAAGAGACAACAGAAAGAATGGGGAAAATTTAGCTGGCTACTCTTCATTCAGAAATCTAATATCTAGAATATAAAAGCAACTCAAAAAATTAAATCTCCTAAAATTAAAGTTTCAGTTAATAAATGGGCAAGAGAAATGAACACACACTCCATACAGGAAGATACACAAATGGTCAGCAAATATATGAAAAAAATGTGCAACATCTCTGGCCATTAGAGAAATGTAAATTAAAACAATGCTAAAATTCCATCTTACTCTAGAAAGAATAGCAATTATTAAGAAATTGAAAAATAAATCCTGGCCAGGCTGTGGTTAAATAGAAACTCTTCTTCATTGCTGATGGAATTATAAACCGGTACAACTATTATGGAATCAGTATGAAGATCTCTCAAAGAACTGATATTAGAAACTCCATATGATCCATTGATCCTCCAGCTGGGCATTTTCCCCAAAGGGCTTACAATATCATATTAAAGTGATACATGTGTATCAATGTTTATTGCAGCACAACTCATAATAGCTAAATTCTAGAAACAGTATATTTACCCATTAATAGATGTTTGGATAGTAAAAGCATGCAATATCTAAATATAATGGAATATTTCTCTGCTGTAAAGAATAACAGATTTCAGACATTTATCTGGAAAATGGATGCACCTAGAAAACATAATGTTCAGGGAAATAAGCCAGACACACAAGCTTAAATGCCATATAGTATCTCTCATTTGACTGAGACTGAGTACAAAGACAATAATAAAGGATGAAAAGAAGATAAAGAGATGGGATTTTTGGGCCAGGGATTTAGCTCAGTGGTTCTGGCACCTGTCTTGCAAGCGCAAGGACCTGGGTTCGATCCCCGGTAACCACATAACAATACTGGGCATGGAGACTCACCCCAGCAGCAACCAGTACCACATACCACAGTGCTGGGTGTGGTGGCTCACGCCTGTAATCCCAGCACTCGGGAGGCAGAGGCAGGAGGACTGCTGTGATGTGAGTTTGAGGCTGAGCTCAGGACCAGCCTGAACCACAAAAGCGATACCCTGTCTAAAAAAAAAAAAAAACCTAAAAAAAATAAAAAATAAAAAAGAGATGGGATTTTTGCAACAGGAAAGTGATTCAAAGGAAGGAGCATGACAGGTAAGCAGAAGGTAAGGGGGAAATAATAAAAATAAAGAAATGCCATGTATAAAAACTTAATAACCCCAATTAATATAAACATTATAAGCCATACCTTGAATTAAGATTAATAACATTAACAAGAATTAAAAACAGAATAAGGGAATTGGAGGAGCGGGTGAAAGGGAAAGGGGATTTAGGAAAAACACAAAGAAAGAAAAAAACTGTGGTATTTACATATAACCAACTCCCAACATGACTGTAAACTATATTAACTGCAAATGTGCACCACTAAAATAAAAATAAATTAGAACAAATGGTACTGAGACAATTACATTTCTTCATGCAAAGAAATGAAGTTGATACAAATTTTATGCTATATACAAAAATTAACTCAAAATGAATCAATGCCCTAGTTAGTAGAGCTAAAACATAAAACTTTTGGTCTAATACACAGAAATAAATCACCATGATCTCAAGGTTAGCAACATATTTTTAAATATGACACCAAAAACACAAGCAAAAGAATACAATATCTAAAAACCAGATATACTGGACCTCATTAAAGTTAAAAGCTTTTCTGGGCCAGGGATTTAGCTCAGTGGTTCCAGTGCCCACCTTGCATGTGCAAGGTTCCAGGTTCAATCCCCAGTAAGCACATACAACAAAGCCAGGTGTGATGACTCACACCCACCAGCAATCAGTACCACATATCACAGTGCTGGGTGTGGTGGCTCACACCTGTAATCCCAGCACTTGGGAGGCAGAGGCAGAAGGATTGCTGAGTTCAATGCAGAGTTCAGGACTAGTCTTAACTACAAAGTGAGACCCTGTCTCAAAAACACTAAAAAGAAAAAGAAAAAAGCTTTTCTGCGTGGAAGGTTATTATTAAGAAAGTGAAAAAATCTACAGAATGGGATGATTTATAAATGATATATATGATATTTGAAATATACAAACCACTATAACTCGGAAATAAAAACATAAACAATCCAATTTTACAATATCCAAAGGACAAACCAACATTTCTTAGAAGATAAATCATCAACCAACACTGAAAAGAACTCAAAATTACTAGTCATTAGGGAAATACCAATCAAAGACACAGTGAGACAAATCTGGCAATGTAGTTCAGCAATGCCATGCCTGTTTGGCAAGTACAAGGTCCTGAGTTTCACCACCAGTACCAAAAATAAAAAATCACCACAAGATAATAACATCAAAAAAGTGAAATATGTAGGAATCAATCTAATGAAGGAAGTAAAAGACCTTGACACTGAAAACTGCAATACTCTGAAAGAAGGGGAGAGTCTCTTGCTCTTAGGTAGAAGAGCCTGAGGTAGTGAAAATGCCACACTTCCCAAACTGATACACAGATTTAATGCAATGCCAATGAAATTGACAGCAGCATTTCCCATAGAAACAGAGAAAATAACCCTAAACCTCATCTGTAACCAGAAGAGACCTAGAATAGGGAAGGAAATTCTGGGCAACAAAGGCAAGGCTAAAGGCATCATAGGTCCCAACTTGAAATTATACTACAAAGCTATCTTAATGAAAACAGCTTGGTACTGATTTAAAACAACAATAACAACATACATGAGGATCAATGGAAAAGATTACAAGACACAGAAACAACTCCAAACATGCTCAGCCACCTTAAATTTGAAAAAAAGAGCCAAACACTTTCACTAAAGGAAAGATAGCCTCTTTAATATGCTACTAGAAAACTTGGCTTTCCACATGCTGAAGATTCAACCTAGATCTGTGTCTCTCAGCAAGCACTAAACTAAGATAAAAATGGATCAAAGACCTAAACATTAAACCAGAATAGGAAGAATTCTTGAATATACAGATAAAGGCAAAAATTTTATGAACAAAACCCCAATTACACAGGAAACAATAACAAACAACAACTGGAATCACATCTTATTAAAGAGCATTTGCACTACAAAACTCATTGAATGGGAAAAAAAATTTGCAAGTGTAACACAGACAGGTATACCATCTAGACTATATAATAAACTAAAAAAAATCAGCTTCTCAAATTTAAAGACCCAATCCAAAGATAGGAAGCTGAAATGAATACACAGATTTTTATCAGATAAAGAAATACAAACAACAACTACATGTAGAAATATTCAACAACAGTCTTTCCAGAGATGTAAATTAAAACAGCACTAGGCTTCCATATCACTACAGAAAGAATGACTATTATTAAGAAACAAACCAATAAGAAATGCTACCAATGCTGTGGGGAAAAAAGAACTCTTCTCCACTGTTGGTGGGAGTGTAAATAGGTGCATCCTCTATGGAGATTCTTCAAAAAATTCAAACTGCAGGTTCTATGTGACCCAGCTATTGCCTTCCTCAGTATCTTCCCAAAAGAATTTAAAACAACATACCACAGCAATATACATACACCTGTGTTTACAGTAGCACAATTTGAAACACCTAAATCTTGGAAACAGCCCAAATGCCCATCCGTGGATGAACAGACTAAAAGGATGTGGTATTTTTATACAGTGCAGTACTACTCTGCCATAAAAAAAGATCAACTTGAGGTATTTATAGGTACATGGTTGTGCCTTCAGAACATACTCGTAAGTTGAGTAAATCAGACACACATGTACAAATATCACATAGTTTCTCTCATGTGAGAAACCAAAAATGAAAAAAGGACCAAAGTTATAATAAATATTAGGAAATGGGAAGAAAGGGCTCAAATGGGAAACAAAAGGGAGGGAAGAGGTAAAAGAAGAAAGGGGAAATAAAAATGAAAACAAAGCTTTTGTAAATCAGGAGAGGAAAAGGGTTGAAAGGAGGAAAGGGGATTGGGAGAAAAATAAAAGGACCAAGATCCATTATGTACAGATACAAATTTCTTATGATGAATGTGATCACTAAATATACATAAAATGTACCAATAAAATTAACATAAGGAGCTTCAACAAAATCAATAAAAAATAAAATAAACAAATGCTATTCTTCCCCCTATAGAAAAAGATAGTCTTCTACCAAAAAATATTAATTACTCCATGCTATTTTAAAAAAAAACCACAGTGAGATACTATTTCCTGCTTGCATGAATGTTTGTAATCAGAAAAATAGAAAATATCAAATGTTATTGTGCATTGGTTTGTGCACTGCTGATGAGAATGTAAAGAGCACAAGTAGGGTGAGGAAGCTCAGTGATTCCTCAAAGAAGACTAACTACAGAATCACCATTCCCAGCAATTCCATCCCTAGGCATATACTCCCAAAATCTGAAGAAGGACTCAGATACCTGTATGCCACTGCTTACTGCAGCATTATTGATAGCAGATAAAAAGGTTGAAATATTCATATCAACAGATGAATCAATATGCAAAGTATGCTGTGTGTATGCAATGGGATATTATTCAGCCAGAAAAGTGAATGAAATTGTCATATGACATAAGTGAACTTTAAAGACGTTATGCTAAATGAAGTAAGCCATATAAAAAAGGACTAATATTGCATGATTCTACATTAGGGAAAATATACAAAAGGCAATACATTACTACATTAATACATTAGAAGTTTCCAAGGGGTGTGAAGATATGCAAAAGGAGAGTTTCTGCTTAATGAGAACAATTTTGATTTGGGTGATAGGAAAACTTTGAAAAATAATAGTAATAATTGCATCTTTTGAATATAACCAGTGTCACTAAGTTGCACATTTAAAATGTCTTATGTGTGTCACAATAAATATTTCAAGAAAGATCACAGACTTGAAGTAGTTGCTACACCAGGAGCAGAGAAATAGGGGCTGTGCATGAGGTGGCCAGTAAGGTAACAAGTGGCTGCATTTGAGCCAGGTCAGTCTCAGGCACTAGAAAAAAGGAGCCCAGGACCACTGCAGCCATCATACCCACCAAGCCAGGGAGGTGGTAGGTGGGGCTACACTCAGTCTGTGGTGCCAGTCCAGACTCACGCTGCACCGGTATGAGCATACTGACCAAAGGGGGGCCGTGGCAGAGAGACAAGAGGAAGAGGCTGCTGACCCTGGGTGCCCAGCAAAACTGGCTTCTTAGGAAAGTTTAAAAAACCTGAGATCTTTAAGGGAGTGCAGACAGAAGGCAGCAAAGAAAACAGTCTTGGAAAGAAAGGGGACAGAGGAAGGGAGGCCAGAGCTCCTGTAGCACATGGTGATGAAACACCCCCACCATGGTCTTGCAGGTGTAACTTTCAGGTAGAGAATCACAGGCAGCCAAGGACAGAGCCAAGCTGTGCAAAGACAGCCAAGCTGTCTCAAAAAAAACAAAAAACAAAAACCAAAAAGACAGTTGGCCTCATTAATTAAAGCTGAATGCTGCCTTCCCACAAGCACCCTGTACTTAGGATCCAGAGGTGGTGGGCCTAGCTCCAGCTCACTATAGGGTGGACAACTAGCAGGGCAGGGAGCACTTCCTGGGTGCAGTCACTCTAGCCCACTGTCGCCCAGACTGCTCAATGTGCTGTCTCAGGGTCACCAATGCTGTCCTCACCAAAGACCTGCTTGGTCAGAACCAACATCTTGAAGACCCCTTGGACGACTCCTATGCACTCAAATGCTGGAGAAGACCAAATCCCCACCCCACCCCCGTGGTTCACTGACAACTCTAGCGTCTCACTCTTCTGCAGGATGTGAGATTCAGGCTTGATGATCATGTGTCCATGATAGCAACTAGGTTCACATTCAAACCCAGGTATCTCCACTCTGTAATCCATAAATACAAACAATTACCTTTATCAACAAGGTAAAATAAATTATAAAACTACAATCTTGTATACATGATTCTAGAATTTATGCTTGTAAGAATGTCATGTGGTATTACCAAATTCCCAAGAGATGCCAGCAAATATTGCATGCAATTTTATTGTCATATAATTAAGGTAGTAATTAAAACAGTAGCCAATACTTGGGGAACACTAGCTACGTGTCGGAACTGTACATTTTCATAGTGCATTTCCCCACCTTCTGCACATGTGAAGAAAGGACTGAGAGAGGCAGAAAACTGCCTGTGTCCCCGACACCCTTTCCAAAGCAGCACCTTTGGAAGCTCCGTGCTCCCCAGGTTCACTCCACTCCTGTGGAACTCATGGGAATTTACAGCTGAGCCTTGATTGAGCAGAGAGGGCAAGACCAGATTCTCTCCGTGGCAGTGCCACCCTGTACAGGACAGCAGCCCTAAACAACAGACACATTCTCCAAGTCTGCTCAGCATGGACACAGCGTAACAGAAACGTGTCTGCCGTGCTCTGCCTGAGGGAGAAAAAGTCAGGCGATATGCTAACAAACAAGTTAGTACCAGGAGTATTTTCCAGAAGAAATACGCTGGAGGAAGAGGAGCAGGAGAAGCAGGAGGAGGAGAAGAAGAGGAGGAGGAGGGGGAGGAGGAAGAAGAAGAAGTGGTAGAGGAGGAGGAGATAGGCTGTTGGCTGAAGCTGGGGCCTCAGGGAAAATGGGGGGTGGGGGCACTGACCAAGGATGTACTGCACACAGAAAGCCCTGGCCAGCAAGAAGCCAGAACTCTATGGCCTCAGGTGGTTAGAAATGGGAGCAAAACATGCATGGTGCTCTGGACCATTGAGGATTAAGCACAGAAAGAAGTCTGCACGGTGCCATTCTAGAAAGGGAAGGATTTCAGGACAAAGGACAGCGCTATAAAGGGCTCAGAAACCCATGCATCCAGGGGTACAGAAACCAAAGTTGTTGTAAGAAAAAGCGGCAAAGAAACCTATGAAGAAATGTTCACCATCACTGGTCATTTGAGAGATGCAGATAAAAACAACACTGAGATTCTATCTCACTCCAGAAATAAAGAAGCTACCAAGAAATCAACCTACAACAAATGCTAGTAGGGCAGTGAGGAAAAAGGAACTCTTCCCCACTGCTGGTGGAAATGTAGACTACTGTGAAGATCAGTGTGGCAATTCCTCAAAAAACTAAGATTAGAAGTCACATTTGACCCCACTATTTCCCTGCTGGGTGTATTCAAGAAAGAATTAAAAGCATCAGTCCACAGTGATATATGAGCACCTATGTTCATTGCAGCATACTTTGTAATAGCTAAATGTTGGAAACAGCCCAAAATGTCCATCAACCAGAGACTGGATAAAGAAGATGTGTTTTTTAAATTTTTTTATTTTTAATTGATTTTATTGGCACATTTTATACATACATTGTGATCACACTCAATATTGAGAATTTTTACCTGTACATGACACATACTGAGTCTCATTTTTCCCATTCCCTTCCCCCACTTTCTATATACATAAGCATTGTTTCCTTTTTTACCATGAAATTTTTTCTTTCCCTTCTTTACTTTCTCCTACTCTCCGTTCTCTTTTCCCTTTGAACATTTTCTTCCTATTTGACAATACCTATCATACATTTTGGAACTCATTTACTCCTTCAGTTTCTCACACAAAAGAAACCATATGGTATTTACACATCTGTGTGCTTATTTCACTTATGAGTATGTTCTCAAGGTACATCCATTTGAGTATAAATGACTGTACTCTATCATTCTTTATGGCTGAGTAATACTCCATTTCATTAAAAAAGAAGTTTTTATAAAATGGAGTATCACTCAGCCATAAAGAATGATAAATTAGAGACATTGATAGCTAAACATCTACCATCACATTCATAAGTGAAATAAATAGAACATAGATGTGTAAATGTCATATGATTTCTCAAGTGTGAGAAACTAAAGGTATAAATGAAATCCAAAATACATGATAGGTATTATGAAATAGGAAGAAAATGCTCAATGGGAAAGAGGAACTGGGTGTAAGCAGGAGAAAGCAAAGTAAGGAAAGAAAAAATGTGATGGTAAAAAGGAAAAAATGGAAGCAAAGCTTATGTATATAGGTGGTGGAGTTGAGAGGGCAGGGGAATGTGAAAAAAATAAGAATCAAGATATGTCATGCACAGGTAAAAATTCCCAATGAGGAATGCGATAAAAATATACTCCTAAAATGTACCACTAAACTCAATTTATTAAAAAAAAAGAAAGAAAGAAAATGACCACATATATATTTATTTTTTTAAAAAAAAAGAACCTGGGTGTGCCTGTGACTCCTGTGCTCCTGCCCCAGGCCCACCTCTCCTTCTGCAGACACATTTCTCATCATACTTCATAGCCTGTTTAGATTCAGTCAAACTCTTCTCCACACTTCCCTGGGATAATAGATGCTCCTCCCTCCTTGTACCCACTACACCTTCCTATACCCTGCTATGAGGATTTTCTCAGAAAGATAGAATTTAGGCTTGGTCATTTCCACTCTGAGGCCAACACCAGTAGGAATACAGAAGCACTGCCCCAGAAACACACATGCAACATCCATCCACCCACTGTTTTTCTGTCAGACACAAATGAGGGAGTAACACAAAGTCCATAAAGAGAGAAATAATTAAACTGTAGTATATTTCTATAATGGACTACTGTACCCCCATGAAAAATTAGTAACTGCCAGCCACATGCAAAAGCATGGCCCCTCACCTCAGCTTTGCTGCTGCTGTGAAATGGTACATGTACATGCATGAGGAGTGAAAGCAACCACAACTCTGAGACAAGGCATTCCGGCAGTAAGTCACAGCCCTGAGACATTTCTCAAGTTTGTATGTCTCTCAGCTCATGAGTTCCTGCTTATTCCAAAGTGGATATTCTTCCCTTAATGTACTTTCAATTAATTCAAAACCTGAGTCTTCTTTCTCCCTTCTGAGGTTTTAGAAGCCAGAAAAGCCCCACTCACTGGTCAGGCTTGGTTAGGCCCCAGGTGGTCTCCTGTGAGTTACCACTTCAACAAGGGCTGAATCCCAAAACGCTCTCCATGGAAGGCACACATGTTTATTTAAAATTCACCTTTAAAAAGGTAAACAAGCTGACACAAAAAATGTCCACAACCTCAACTATCTCAACTACATATTGATGGTGTGGTCACTCTGGCAACCACATGGCTTTGAGGTGGGGGTTATTGAGACAAGGTCTTGCTGTGTGGTTCAGGCTGGCCTGGGACTCACCATGGCCTCAAACTCGCAGCAATCACCCTGCCTCCGCCTCCCAAGTGGTGATATACAGGCATGTGCCACCATGCCAGGCTCCACACGGCATTTTAAAATGATATTTTTATTTGGCAAACACATTTAGAATTAAGCATTGGAAGAATGCAAGACTGTCCCTAAAATCTCTTAGCGACCAGGGTACCTCATTCCTGAACAAGTGATGGCAAACAATTGGGCGGCACTTGAAAAGAGAGAACAGAAATATATCCCATGGCCATGTGTGTATGTGTCTCTGTGTGTCTCTGTGTGTCTGTGTACAAAATTAAATCTTTTGGGGAAAACAATGTAGATTCTTCGATACCTGGGAACACTCTCCAGAGGCTCATATCCATACTTGATATCTAATGTGTAATAGTCTAGTGGCATGCTCATAAAAAGGTTTTATTAAATAGTACTAGATTTATTGAATAATATGCTGATATTTTTTCTTGTGATAAGAAAAACAATATTGAAAAGCCTGACGCATCTAGGTTACTTCTAAGTAAATATAAATAAACAGAATTCATAGCATTATGTTTCAAAGTTGATGCCCATCAGAGAGCCCAGAATGGCTGTTTCTTGGGATTTCGTGGTTCTCTGGGATGTCCTTAAGTATTGGTGATAAAAAGTCCTAGCACTAGGATTGATGGTACCATTTGACCCGGCCATTGCCCTGCTAGGTATATACACACAAGAATTAAAAGACTCATATCACAGTGACATCTGTGCACCCATGTTTATAGCAGCCCAGTTTGTGATTGCTACATCTTGGAAACAACCCAAGTGTCCATCAACTGGAGACTGGATAAAAAAGTTGTGGTTCTTCTACAGAATGGAGTACTACTCTGCCATAAAAAATGGTAAGTTTGAATCATTTCTACTTAAATGGACATATCTTGAGGATATCCTCATAAGTGAAATAAATAGGGCACAGATAGGTACATATCGCATCTTTTCTCTGGTATGAGAAAATGAAGATGTAAATGAGTCCTAGCATTGTATGTTATATATTGT
>PVIR01045178.1:0-10849 GCA_004026965.1 Petromus typicus
TGTATTGGAGTTTATCTGGTTTTTCAAGTCCGTTAATATTTGTTTTATATAGTTGGGTGCATTAGAATTTGGAGCATAGATATTTAAGATTGTGATTTCTGTCTCTTGGATTTTTCCCTGGACTAAAAGATAGTGTCCATCTTTATCTCTCTTTATCAGCTTTGGTTTGAAGTCTATTTTGTCTGCAAACAAAATTGCCACTCCTGCTTTCTTGCTGTTTCCAGTTGCATGGAGTATTGTTTTCCATCCCTTTACTGTTAGTCCATGGGTTTCTTTCTGAATTAGATGTGTTTCTTGTATGCAGGAGATTGTAGGATCTTGCTTTTTGATCCACTCGGCCACTCTGTATCTCTTAATTGGTGCTTTGAGTCCATTGACATTAATCGTTATGACTGATATAGGTAAATTGAGTGCTGCCATGTTTTCCTGGTCTTGGCTGTGTTATTGTACTTCTGCCCTTTCCCCATCAGTTTCTTGTTTGGTCCCATGGGTTGACTCGGGTAGGTCTCATGGATTTGTAACTTTCCTTATTTTTCTCCAAGGTATTCTTTAAAATGTTTTGGAGCACAGGTTTCATATTTGTGAAGTTTTTCAGGTGTTCTTTGTCATGAAAATATCTTATTTCCCCATCAGTTTTGAAGGATAGTTTTGCAGGATACATGAGTCCGGGTTGGAAAGTGTTTTCCTTTAGGGCTTGGAAGACTTCACTCCAGGCTCTTCTTGCATTGAGTGTTTGAGTTGAGAAGTCAGCTGTAATCCTGACAGGCTTCCCTTGGAATGTAACTGTTTTGTTTTCTCTGGCTGCTTTCAGTATTTCATTCTTTTTTTGTATATCTGGGACGTTTATGATGATATGCCTAGGTGTAGATTTTTTCGTGTCACGGGCATGTGACGTTATGTATGCTTCATATATTTGTATGTCCAATTCTTGACCTTTTTCTGTGAAGTTTTCTGCCTTTATCTGTTTGAATAGCTTTTCGATGTCTTTAGCATTGTCTCCTGCTTCCTCAGTGACTCCAGTAAATCTTATGTTATTCTTCTTTGAATCATCTAGGAGCTGTTGGATTGACTTTTCATTATCGCTTGCTTTTTTCCATAGATTCTGCCTTTCCAGTTCATTGGTTGAGATCCTGCCTTCTAGGTCTGAAATTTGGTCTTTTGCCAAATTCATTCTATTGTGCAAACTTTCATTTCCTTTTCTTAGTTTCCTGGACTTCTGCTTGTAGGTGTTTAAAAGGTTCCATTGCTTTTGCTGTCTTGGATTCTATCAAGTCAATGATTTCCTCTTTAGCTTCATTAATAATCATGTGACAGTGTCTAATATCTCTGGTTTCATCGCAGAAATCAGTTCTGATTTCCATTTTTACTAGATCTGCTTTGGTTACCGTTTCTGAGGACCCTGTGGACTGTGCTTCCAACTTCTCTATCTCCCTTTCCCCTGTGTTACCTTGAGGTGAGGATCTTTGTATCTGAGACTTTGAGTGTTTCCTCATCTCTGACCTGCCCTGTTTTCTGGCACTGTTTGTTGCAAGTCACTTTCCTCCTAATAGTTAGGCTCCTTAAAATATTAGTGTTTCCTGGGTTCTTTGCAGTCTGTATTGGGACCTAAAGAAAAACCCCTAGTTCTGGCACACCATATGAGGCACTCAATCAATACAGTCAGAACACCTTCTCCTGTCTGCTTTAGAAGCAGGAAGGCTCTGGCTACTGAACTGCTATAATGGCACTTCCTGAGGTTCCAATGGGCACTCTTGCTCACCAGTACAGAGTCTCTGGGCTCACTTGTGCAGTCTGCCTGGAGGCCAGTAGGCTGTTGGCTCTGTGCAGCTGCATTGGTAGGGGCTGATGTTCCAACAGGCCTACTTACTCACCAATACAAAGTGACTGGATGTGCTTCTGCAGTTGCTGTGGAGAAAGTCAGACTCTGACCTGCTAACCTCAGTCCTTGGGCGCTCTTCTGGTGTGGGCCTGGAAGCCAGTAAGCTCCAACCCCAGCGCAGATTCGGTGGCACAGTCACCATTTCCCAAGCTGCCAGCTGCTAACCTCAGTCCCTGGGTGCTCTTCTGGCGTGGGCCTGGAAGCCAGTAAGCTCCAACCCAGTGCAGATTCGGTGACGCAGATTCAGTGGCGCATTCGCTGTTTCCTGAGCTGCCTGCTGCTAAACTCAGTCCCTGGGCACTCTTCTGGCATGGGCCTGGAGGACAGTAAGCTCCACCCCAGCGCAGATTTGGTGGCACCGTCGCTAACCTCAGTCCCTCCTAATCAGGGTTCTTCCAGGCACAAGCAAGCAGATTGACTAAAGCACACTTGAAAGTCAATTTATTAGTGGTAGGAACTATTATAGAACGGGTCTGATGAATTGTCATCAGGATCCAACATACTTCATCAGTTTCTCATTTCATATCCTTTCTCTCCTGGTGCATAGGCTTCTTTTTGGCCATCTCTTGCAGGTTTCTTTTTGTTTGATTTTAAGACAGGGCTTTGCTATGTAAGTCTAGCTGGCCTTGAATTCACTCTGTCGCTACTCTGGCCTCAGACTCTTAGCAATCCTCCTATCTCACTCAGCTTCCAGAAGGCCAGGGTCATAGTTGCACTTTTTGGAAATATATAGAAGCTGATTTTGTTTGACTACTCTTAGGTTTCATTGTCCTTCCATTGGAATTCTCTAGGATATTTATTTGTAATGTATCTGTCTGTATCCCCTTTCCTTCACAAACACACACACATGCACACATATAAATGCACATTCACAAACAATCACAAAATGATAAATTCATTCCAGACTCTTTAGATAATTGGGTTTTTTTTTTCCTGCTTGTTAATTAGTTACATGTCTCCAGAATGAAAATATGATAAATCAAAATTAGCTTTTCACATCAAGAGATAAGTGCCACTGGTCATTTTAGGAATAGACTTTCTTTGAAGTATTTAATCAGAAAATCCTGGGGGGGGGAGGCTCTGGTACCCCACTGTGGTTCAAGGCTGCGTGGGAGTTATGGAAAGTTCTTGGAAATGTGTTTAAATGATGGTTTTTACTTATAAAACTGTTTAAAATAAAAATGTCAGGTGGTGGCCCAATGGAGGTTCTCTATTGACATTCTGTGCCTCAGGAACAAGGTGCTCTTCTTTGGTTTATTAGATAGCATTCTTTGGGGAATAAAGTGCTCCAAAACTTAGTGGCTCAAAATAATAACGATAATTATTGCAGTTTCTTTAAGTCAACAGTTATATGTGGCTTCACTGCGTTCTCTCACTTGGGCTGTAATCATGTAATGAGTGGGTCTAAGGATGTAGTTATCCAAATGTTCAACTGGGGAAGCTCCAGGTCCAGTCTTCCCTAGGTGATTGTAGGCAGGATTGCGTTTTATAGGGTGTTAGAATGAGGGCCTCCCTTTCTCATTTCCTTTGGCTGTTATCTTGTTCCTTCCCATCTAACCCTCTGTATAGAAAATCTCTCAACATGGCAGCTGGTTTTCTCAAAATAAACAAACTGGAGAGCAAAAGTGTGAGACAGTGAAAACCTGACAGTCTCATGATGTAATGTTGAAAGCCACCTTTTCTCTGGAACTGTATTCATGAAAATAAACTAGATCTCATGTTCAAAAGGAGGACAATATATGCAGGCATCAGTACCAGAGAGTACACAAAAACATCAGCTGTGAGAGGTAGAGATCACTGGGAGACAGGGCCGACCCTAATGCCTCTCCAGCCATTAATGTTCACTATCCTTCCTACAGCCAGGATATGTTCTATTTCCCAAGAGTTTAATCTCTGTATTAGGAGGGACAAAGGACACAGATCTAAACACTGGACAAGTTGGCTTAAGAAGAGATATCTCTTTTTACTCTGGGATGGATTGAAAACTTCCTATGTAATGTAACCCACAGGAAGAGAAAAATCACTGATAACTAAATTCTGACCAGGTAACTCTAAAACAACATTAATATTGCCACTATCACCTTGTATCTTTCCTTCTTTTACTGATCAAAACAAACTCAACTTTGATACCTTTAGTTCTCATTTTAGGAAAGAAGTTCTCATAATACTAGATCAGCTGGAAAAATTAACACTGTTTCTACTGCTTAGTGGAGTATCAAAATTTTTATCCAGGTATTTTGCTTTTTAGTAGGGGATTTCTTGATTTGGCCTTAGACTATCTTCTATTATTCTATGGATGCTGGAATAGTGCTGAGTGATGCTAGTAAAATGTAAAAAAATAAAGAAAAAGTCGGACTAAATTACAAAGAAAAGCATTTTAAATGCTACAAAAATTACATAGACAGTGAGTCTTAAAGTCAAAAAATTCTAAGCTAAATTATTAGCTTAGCTTGGGCTAAGATGGTTAGGTTGGGCTAGATGATGTTTGGAGAGATGAAAATGGAAATAAGGATTAACAAATGAGTCCAAATTAACTAAAGGTGCAGGCACATTGCAGGTAGCTGGAACTGTCACTGGAATGGAGAAAGGGCTGTACATTTTGGAGAAAATGTTCCAGAATGCTTTTCTTATGTGAGCTAGATGGCCCAACAGTACAGAACGTATATTGCTAAAGATGGCAATGAGTAGATGCCATGGAAGTCACAAAAATAAATATAAGCTGTGGTTCTTATTCAGCCAAAAAGATAAGACATTGTTTTGCAGTAATAAAATGATGAAAATGTAAGTTCTCCTGATGAGCTGAGTTATGCAGACAATAAAATCTATAGGTATATGGAAGTAAAAGGAAGCATTTGCACAGTTAGATTTAAGAGGAGCTAGAGGGAGTTGTGTTTTCCTTGATGCTGTTTAGATCTTGAACTCAGAGCTAGAATGTCGGGCTGTTTTGACAAGAAGACACAAAATTAGATAACAGTTGACTTGGTCAGTGTTCATTTAAACAGGATTCCTGATAGGGAGAATAGTGCAAGAGAAGATGACAAGCGAGAAAGAAGCAAGGTATTTGGAGAGTAATTTCATGCAGAACACAGGAATTACTTGATTTTGCACAAGGAAATATGACTAAGCCCAGTGGGGGTGGTATTTGGAAAAAAAAATAAGGCTATTTCAGCCAAAAACCAGAGAACACAACCTGGAGCCTCCGTTCTTCATGAATTATGGAACAGGAAGCATTCCCATGTGTTCTCCTGGAGGTGGTGGGGTGAAGGGAGTATTTTCCATTTTAACTCTGCCTGAATCTGTGACTCAGAATGAGGCAGGGGTGATGGTGAAAGGCTGGGCTTTCTCAAATGGTTGTTGTGGGAAACGGGGAGAGGCATTAGATACTGCCTTTTAGAACGGACATCCCTGAGCACAATCAATCAGCTCTCCTTTTCTCTTATGCTCCTTTTTAAATGATCACATGCAGGAAATGGGGCTTTATTTCACTGCTACACTCAAGGGTCTTTACAAAAGTGCAATCATTACCAAGCATATGAACTTCCTAATTAAATAAAATTAATCACTGCTGCCAAAGCAATGCTGCACCGATGGTCACTTGTCCCACTGTCACGCTCATCCTTAATTATCTGTAATCTTTCTGCTCTGCCTGAGTTCAGTATTTCCACTTGATTCTCTTGTTTTTGGTTGTTTTTCTAGTGTGCCTTGTATCACACATATGTACTGATCCTTGGCTGGAGTGTGCACCTGTTGGACCTGAAACACTTACTCTGAGGCCTCATCTCAGTTAGCATCTGCATCTTAACAAGTATCCAGAATGATCTGCATGTACTTTAAAGTCTGAGAAGCACCAGTCCAGTGCATCTGAATTTTCTGCCTGGAGAGGAGCAGCTGCTGTACTTCACAGTCTATAAGTCATGCATTATCTGTGAGTCATAGTTTCAGTCCTTGAGAATTTCTTGGCCTGAATTATCCTAGGATCTAGAGATTGTCCTGTCTAGCTCCTGAGTAACTGAGTTGGAGTATCCAAACATCTCAGTTTTCTTGAGAGTGAAGTATTTCCAGGATGGAGAATTTTTGGTGCCCAAGCCAAAGAAGTCCTGGGAAAACAGATGAGTGTTACCCTTAGAAGCATCTCTTCCTAACCTGACTAACCTTCCCATGCTTTTGACTCTTGTCCCTGATGTTGAGGGTGTAGAATTCATCACTTTGGAACCTGACAGTATAAGTTAAAACTGGTCCATAATCGCTTATGAGCAAGCTTAGGGGAGATTCTTGAAGTTGGGGAGGAGTATCTTGGAGCCTTCCCAGTCAGACTTAGACACATAGGCAGGAAAACAAATGATTACTGCCCTCTATACTGGCACAGGAGTGTCCAGCTCATTTGCTGAGAACTTTAGCCCTATGCTATTCTAAAAAAGCAGGATTTTGACATTAAAAATTTAATTAAAATATACCAATTTTACATTTGTTGGGTATAGTATGGCTTTTGGTGCATGCATACAATGTGTAATGATTGCATCAGAGTAAATGGCATATCCGCCACATTCCATGTGAATATATTCTATGATATAATCTTTGCTAAATACTATCTCTGTATTTTTGCCAGGGTACCAAACCTCCCTATCCATTTTAAATTTTGAAGACAACTACCAGCTCAAATGATTCTAAGCCTTATCTATTCCTTTTCTATGGGGGAAAATGGCTCATGTACACAGTCTTAAAGGGTTACAAATGATTATTAGGGGAGTGAATGGTCCCCTGAAAATGGAAACTAGTTTTTTAAATGATTCTTCCTGGAATTCAAATAAGCCTGTGGGGTGGGCATTAGTGTGTAACCAATCCATCCGGGTTGTACTCTTTAATCTTCTCTGCCATGGATAAGGATATTTCAAGGTGAGGATAGAATGCAATTGTGATAAGGTTTTAATGCAGGTAAGATAATTCCTGAGAGACCTTCTTTTTGTACTTGACAGCAGGGAAAAAGCAAGAGCGAATGAGTGAGGTTGTGACTAGAAGGCAGTTTGGAAGCATGTCGGGATATCATGTCAGGGTACCAGTCCTTAAGTATCATTTTCTGAGCTCTAAAATTACAATGCAAACAAGTTATTTCCTGGTTTAAAAAATCAGAGTTGATATAGATGATCAGAGCTAAAAACCATAATGCATTAGCCAGTAGGTAGGTAACTTTTAGACGTAATTATGCTTTTAATGACCATGAGCCTCCTACAAAGACTTTATTTTACTGAATCAATTTCTCCAGAAAAAACTTACAAGGAACTACTGAAAGTCAAAGTCATTCAACTCTCTTTGTAGGTGACCTAGAGTAAACTTGGGTCAATGTAATATTAAATTGTCTGTCCAAATGCATTCCCGTCCACCATGGATGCATGACCTTGACATGAATGTGCTCCATATGAGGCTACCTCAGCATGTGATGATGCTCAGTTTCTATATGAATAAGTAAGAATTTCCTCAGCTAAAGAACCCTGCTTTCTTTGTTTGGAGTCACTCCCTGCAAGGTTTATGGTCAGTGCTCTTTACTTGTCCCAAGGAGTAAGCCTCTCTGCTTCTGTTGTCTCCTGGTTGTGCTTATTAGCTTTGCATCCACTGAGCAGTTCACTCCTCAATCTGGTTACAGTTGGAGCAGACAAAGCAGCTCCAAGGTGAAACTCACTGATTAGCTTTTCTCTTCGGGTTCTAGTGCCTGTACATAACAGCCTGCATTCTCTTCTATTTGATGGTTGACTGAGTCATGTCAGTTCTTTGAAACCTGCCTTAAGAGACGGGTGCTTAGTTATAAAAGTTGCTGGGGATTTGGAGGGTATTCAACCCCAACAGGCTGATGTAACTGTTTCTGTAGGTGAGATTTCTTTCTGAGGGTCCACAGTACACTATCTTTACTCTACACCTCTCATGATTTGTATTCACCACAGTCCTCAATACACTAGATATTAGAGAAGAAAAGCTGACATTATATAGCAACCTTTCTATGATGCTTTCTAGTAACAAGATGGATACAGACGTATTGATACAATGCAAGACACTCTGGCTATGTGAACAGTGCTAGAAATTCTCTCTTCATGCCTTGGGATCAAGACGTTCATATCTATTTCTAAGTTCTAGGCTTTCTTTGCATTTATTCCTGGGGATTGTTTAAGTATTTTGATAAATGTTTCTCACAGGTATATGGAAAACTGAAAGGTAATTACATCTTGATGGCTAAACAAAGGAAGTGAGCTGATATGTATCTCAGAACTCTTCTCTCTTTTCTTGCCAAGAATGTAAATGGTCTACAGTTAGGTACTTGTCATGAGAAAAACACTTATTATTCTGAAGGGTTTTGTTTGTCTATTGGTAAGAAAACTCACTCCACTTCACCTGATAGCTAGTCTTTAATGTAGGACTAATATTTGGAAATGCTGATTCATCTTTCCTCACTGCCTGACTGACTCTTTAGTTGCCCGCTGGGTGAATGGCTTTTACAGCATGGTCACAGACACTAGGTAAAGATGTTTGTCTAGGGATTATAGCAGGGTATTGTGTTTATTGCTGCATTCTGGTTCTAGTAGCAAACAGAGTTACAGTAGCAAAATTGGAACTTTTGTAAATATATGCTAATATGTTTATCTATTGGATAGATAGATAGATAGATAGATAGATAGATAGATAGACAGATAGGTAAAAATCTGACCCTGGTCCTTGTCCTATTACTTTCAGGTTCACTCTTTTAGGGTATATCAGAAAAACTATAATTGCTTAAGTAAGATAAGGTATTTCTGGTATCTTGTCTGATTGTCTGAAGTGGTTTAAAATTGTTTCTAAGAGTAAGAGCGTTAGTAAATGTTAGAGATGAAATAGACTTTTGTCAAAGGTGATACAATCTCACTTCTCAATTTTGCATTTATAAAAACTGAAGCCCCAGTGATGGAATGGCATGAGCGACATTGACTATTTCCCCTTTGCCTCTTGAATTAGTCTTGTGTTTAACTCACTACAACAAGCAGCTCAGCCCAGGATGTTGCTTACATACTAATTTGGATGCTTGCATATGTAATGATGTGTGCATAAATGGATAAATGCAGGTACAGAACTCAAAGGAGGAAGATAAGCAAGAAAATCAATGAGAGAGACAGAGAGAGAGAGAGAGAGTCAAAGACAGACAGAGAGAGACAGAGACAGAGAAGGAGACGGAAATAGTCAGAGACCAAGATAGAGACTTTAGGACCCAAGATCTTTCCATTAAAATATTTCTTAAAAATTATTATCCTCTGGGAACTATCAGGATGACTTCATCAGGCAGCATTCAAAGATTTATTAGAAGCCACAATTTCCAATTTTATCTGACACTTGTGTTAAGAAAGATTTATTAGTACTGAAAAGTAGAATAATAAGTCCAAAAGATTTGCTGCAATAAGATGTGCTGTCGATGGGCATTTCTTTAACTTTCCAATTGCTACATAAAGTCCCTCTTTTGACTGCATCTACTGACATCTAGTGTTTGTAGGGCTGTTTGCACCCATGTGCTCTGCAAGATCACCCAAAGATCGATGTATGACACAAGTACCCACAAGATGCTATTCTAAGTTTCTGTTTTCCAGTATTTAGATTTCTCTACAAAGTGGGAGCCACCATTGTTCTATTTGTCTTTTTCTTCTTTGTAAAAAAAGCTTTTGAGAAATGGGAGTGTGCTTTTCCTTGGTCTCACTTGCTTATGAAAGGAAATGTCTTCTGAAAAAAAAATTAATACTTCATTTTCTGGAGACTAGAGATCTTGGGTGACATGTCCTGTCCATCCTTTTTCTAATACCTATAGTCTTGTTCCTCCAAATACTGATGCTTCTGTTATTTTGGGTGTGAGGCTGTAACATGCACAGTAGAATGGGACTACAGAAGTTAGTCATATTTTCTCTCAGAGATGAGCTGCCCCTACAAAGCTCTTCTGAGTGCAGAACTAACTCTTCTAAGACTAGACAAATGGATGCAATATGTAGACATTGACCCAGGTGGGTGGACACAGTGATTCCACAAAGGAGGGAGGAAGTGCGAGTTGCCTAGGGGGGATGAAAAGGCCTCAGAATGTGCGATGTTCTGTTGTATTTTTTCTCCTTCTCCTCCTCACCGTAAACTCTGACCCACCTATCCGTGCTGAGATGGTGATTAGAGAGGTGACTCCATCTCCTCAGAGCGATCTTTAAATAAAGTTTTTTTTTTTCTTTTCAACAAAATTAAATGGACCCTTTGGGATGGTCAGTGGTGAGCAAACAAACCTGAGAGTATAGACATGTAACAAAAAGAAAATGAATTTTTGAAATGAAGACAGAAAGAATTTAGAATCATGGCTCTAATCTTTCCACTGCTGGGGTATACAAATCCAAACATTTATGCCATTTCCAGAATTCACAGCTGACAATATCACCATTAGAGTAAGACATTTAGAACAAAAGAAAGAATCTTGATTAGTTTGTTGGACTGATAAGAAAACTGAGATTTGGAGAATGTAGCAGTCCAGTTCCTCAGGCAGCATAGAGGTGATGCTCACTTTCTTTCCCCTCTCTGTCAGGCCATTCAGGAGCACAAAGTGGAAATGAACACCTCTGTCACTTCTGAATGTAAGACAACAGGCAGTGCTGGAGTGGATGAGTTATGGCCGCCTTACAACCATACGACATTTTTTTTTAATTGAAATCTCTATTGGTACATTACATATACACATCATGAGTGCATTCAACAATGAGAATTTGTACCAGTATATGATACAACTTAATTCTCATTTTTTCCCGTAGCCTTACCCAACCTACCACCCCCACCTCCTATATACATAAACTTTGTTTCCTTTCTTTTTTGTTACAATCTCATTATTTTTCCCCTTCACCCCATTTGAATTTGAGTATTTTCTTTCACAATATATGACATACATTCTAGAACTCATTTACATCTTTATTTTCTCATACCAGAGAAAAGATGTGATAT
>PVIR01045179.1:0-10949 GCA_004026965.1 Petromus typicus
GGCTGCCTGGCTGCGGTTTCCTAAGGGTCTCATTTTTTCCCCCACTTTCAGAAAACTAAGTCTTGACCTCTCTTGATGGGAATACATTTGAGGAGATAAGCCAGGGTGGAGGATGTCGAGCTAGGGAGTCTTTTACCAAACTCACTGCCCAGTCGGGGCCTCACCTGCACATTTTCAGGGCTGGCAGGCGTGGAAGGGCAAACAGGTATGAGTGGTGATTGGAGTTAGGGCGGTTGGGAAACTTGGTGGGTCACTGAAGACAGCCAGCCTGTGCCACAATAATTTTCTTTAATCTTTTCATTTTTAAATGTTATCTATAGTTAAACAGAAATATTCCTTTCCTCTGTTTTAAAATGTTTGGAGGCTGATTTTTATTTTGTGTAGAACATTTCATCTGGCAGAAAGATTTTATTACCATGTTGTAATGTAGAGTAGTTTTATTTAAGTTTTTTTTTTTTAGAGATTGTTCTGTCATAACTTAGATGAGGATTTAATTTTGTGTCTTGCTACAAACAGTATTTTACAAGACGTAACACTTACATTTTAAAGTTTTTTAAATAGAACTTTTGGGTTCCTGAAATTTCCTCTGTAGAGTGTGGTTTGTGCTGTGTGTGCCCCATCCTGTTGCCACCTGGAGTCTGCAGTTTACATTAAGGCCAGCTCTTGGTGTCATATATACTGTGGGTCTAAAAATTCTATTACAACACGTATCCACCCTTTGGGTAGCGTATGGAAAATTTTACTGCCCTACAAATCCTCTGTGCCTGGCCCGTTTACCCCTTCTCTCCCTCCATCCCTTGATAACTGTTCGTCTTTTTACTGTCTCCATAGTGCTGCCTTTTTCAGTGTCCTTAGTTAGATTCACGAGGGATCTAACCAGCCTTTTTGACTTCTTTCTTTGACTTAGGAAGGCGTGTTTTCTCATGTCTTTTCTCCTTCTTTCCCTTTCATGATTTTTCATGACTTGCCAGCCCATTTCTTTTAGAGGTAAATAATACTGTATTGTCTGAATACACCATAGTTTATCCATTGATCTATTGAAGGATATCTTGGTTGCTTCAATATTTTGATAGTGATGAATAAATAGTACTATAAAATCTATGTTCAGGTTTTTGCTTAGACATGATTTCACCTGCAAGTGGTGCAATTGCTGGATGTAATAAGAGTATGTTTTGTTTAGTAAGAAACTACCAAACTGTCTTTCAAAGTGGTTGTATCATTTTAGATTCTCACCAGCAGCACATGAGACTTCTATTTATTTCTCTCATCAGTATTTATTTATTCACCCTTACCAGTATTTGTGTTTTCTGTGTTGTGGGATTTGCTGTTCTAATAAGTATGTAATGCTATCTCATTGTTGTTTTAATTGTGTTGTCCTGATGACATGATGTAGAGGGTTTTTTCACATGCTTATTAGATATCGGTATCTTATTTGATGAGAAGTCTTATCGTCACCAAAATGGCCCTTGTCCCAATTTTTTTTTATTGTTTGTTATTAAATTTTATGTTTTTTGTATATTTTGGATACTCTTGTATGTGCTTTTAAAATAATTTTTTCTACTGTATAACTTCTCTTTTTATTTTCTTGACAATGTCCTTTGCATAGTAGGAAAAAAATTTATTGATTATTCATGTTTGTTTTTTCATTAATTTTATGCTACATTAAAGTTATATTTTCCCCCTAGAAGCTCATATGTGTGGTGAGCTTCCTTAGATATTGGAAATGAGAGAGAATAAGTATTACATATAAACAGCCCTTAGTAAAATAATTCGATGGTTAAAAAAAAGGAAACAAAACTTATATATATTATGAATATATATGAGTAGGGGGGTTGTAAGGAGACCATGAGAATCAAGATGTGTCTTATATAGGTACAAACTCTCAATGTTGAATGTGATCATATATAAAAATGTACCAATAAAATCAATTATAATAAAGTCCTTAGATAATTAAAGATCAGCAAATAAAATCAGTATTTTCTAAGAAATGACTACATTATTGCTGTGGTTCAAAATGATTGTATTCATATTTTGGAGAGGAAAAGCTAATTTTAAAATGTGCTGTTTTCTTCTAAGTAATATAATGCTTTGATATCCAGTTATCTATTTCTAAGTTTGTCTATGTGAATTATCCAAGAGTTTTCTATTTCCAAAACATAGAATGACATAGACTGGTTTCCTGGTGGGTCTGGCAATCTTATTTTTTTAAACTTTTGAATCAAAACTTAAGTTCTATAAGTAATTATGCATGTGTATTTTTACATTTGATTTAAAGAGGAAACTTTCTGAAGCATTATTTCAGTGTTTTAAAGATCCACAACAGCAGAACTAAATTACAGTTTTCCTTTTAGTATCAGATAGTGAGTGTTTTTCTTCCTATAGCTGCTGTTGTGCTCCTTGTTTGTGTCTGTGGATTTGTTCTTTGCATCTCTTCTTTCAGTCTACTGACCTTAAATACTCAGCCACACTGACATACAGAAAGAGAATATTTAGGCTGATTTCTCCGCACTCAGTGTCTTCATTGCTATGGGGTCTTGAAAAATAAGGCATTCTCTTCATAATTATTTGATTATTATTTCTCTTCATTGATTTCTTGCAGTAGTTATTTAAAGAAAAGAAAGTACTGAGTTTTTTTTTTTTTATGCATCACTTGGGAACACGTTTTGCTGCCTTCTCTTGCTTATACCACGTGTATCCAAACCTTCTCCGTATAGTAAAGCTACTGAAAAGTGAGGTAGAACCAAAAGTCTCAACCAAAAGGCTTGGATTTGGATTACAGTTAGATTGTTCCTTCTTCTGTTGTCTCAGGTGATGTCCAGCGCTGCGTAGTTGCTGTGTGGTGGCCCTGACCATGGGCCAATGTTCTTCCCTGGTACTGTGCCATTCCCAGTGTGCCTTGGATGCTCCTACCCTAAGGTGTTGTACTCTACCTCCTCAGAATGTGCCCCTTCTGTCGGGCTGACTCCTCTGTATTCGGACTCTGTCACCATCATCCTCTCAGGAAGGCTTGTGCTGCCCTCCTTCTACTCATCCACCTCTGTTTTCAGGATACCCAACTCTTGTATGTTTTTCCTTGCTTTGTTCTTAACTTTTTCTCTGTTACCTGGTGCTATTCTTCACATTGTTGCCTGGTGATCTCTGTGCCTCCCGATTTTACTAGACTTACGCTGCTGCATAAAGGAGATGCAGAGTGCAGCACTTAGGCTGGAGCATCTGCAGCACGGAGTAGAGCATGTGGAGTATACCTTAGTGGTAGAGATCGTGCGAATGTCTAGGTCAAATCTCCAACACCACTGCAACTCTCCACCACAATATAAAAGTGTAAATACAAAACAATAAAAGCAAAAATTAAAAATGACTAGCTGTCTTTTGTTAAGCAGAGTTAGCTTTCTTGTTTCTGTGAACTGTGTGTTTTCCTTTTAATCGTGTTTTCTTTCAATCTTGTAAAATCTTATAATTTTATCTACAGTTATATTTCAGTTTTGGTCAGGCTTATTACTTTTCTATTGCATTGAAAAGTTTTATTCTGAGCTAATTCTGTACTTCAGTCTTGGGAATGTAGGGAAGAGCTTTCTTCTGCATTCTTTTTTTTTTTTAGGTTTTTTGAGACAGGGTCTCGCTTTGTAGTTCAGGCTGGCCCTGAGCTCAGCCTCCAACTCATCACAGCAATCCTCCTGCCTCTGCCTCCCGAGTGCTGGGATTATAGGCGTGAGCCACCACGCCCGGCACTGTGGTATGTGGTACTGGTTGCTGCTGGGTGTGGGTCTCCACACCCAGTATTGTTATGTGGTTACCGGGGATCGAACCTGGGTCCTTGCGCTTGCAAGACAGGCGCCGGAACTACTGAGCTAACTCCCCGGCCCCCTCTTCTGCATTCTTTACCCAAATTCTTATGTTAACATTGTAGAACAACCACCACAGCAGAGAATTAAATGTGGCTCAGTTAGTTATTTCCTCACATTTCACTACTTCATTACTAATTAATCTCCCTTTTCTTCCAGGATCCAAACTAAACTCCCCAGTGCATTTTAATGGTCATGCTTCTTTAGTTTGCTCTGTGACAGTTCCTCAGTCTTTCCTTGTCTTTTATGACTATGACATTTTAGAAGAATATTTTTTAGATATTTGTACAGTGTCTGTTTGAGTTACTTTTCTTGTCACTGAGACACGGCACCCTCGAGATAAGGCAGGAAAGGCTTATTTCAGCTCGTAGTCTATAAAGGTTTCAGTCCATAGTAGGCTGGTTCAAGGCCAGGTGGATGGCCGAGGGACCTCGTAGACGAGAGACAGTCCACGGTAGAGCAGGCAATAAGCAGCCAGAGCCGCCACCACCAGCATTCTTTTGTCCATCGGGCTACTGGCCTGTTGATTGGTGCCACCTGCCGCTGAGGTAGAGCTTCCATGATGCACACCCAGAACATGCTGAATCCCTTTAGTCACCACACCCCTAATCCAGTCACCTGCCAAAACCCTTGCCTAGGAGCACATGAGGGTTTAGGAGACATCTGGACACAAGCCATTACAGTGTTCCTTGATTTGGGGTTGGCCCACTGGTTTCTCATGATTGAATCTAGGTTGTGTGTAATTGGGAAGGATTCCACTGAGTCAAGTCTTTCTCAGTGCATTGCATCAGTGTATCTGTATTTTGGTGTCAGTGATATTAACCTCGTTAAGGTGGGGTCTTTGAGTCTACTGTCTAGTTGCCATTTTTCTATTTATGATTGCTAATATTTTCAGAGATACTTGAGGACTCTGTGGTATTTCTTGCTCATTAATTTTTTGCATCTTACCTTGAATTTCTCCTTCTGTGTTTTCTGACTCAACGAGATTCAGGAATATCTTATATTTCCTCTGCCCCTGCCCTGAGTTCAGGCAGTTTCCCAAAAGGTTTAATCAATTTCCCCAAAACTCCTGGCTTGTCTTCTTAGTTATGTTTAAAAACCAGGGTCTGGTTCCTTTTCATGATCTTGACTTGTGTTCCTTCTCAGTGGATACAGTTTCAATATAGGTATGTTTCTTTTTTGATGTTGGCTTTATAGCCTTCTAAAACAGGGAGTGACTCCTGATCGCTAAGTTTTTTTAAATCTCTATATAGATTTCATTCCATTTCCATTTTTATGTTACTAAGGAAATTTATCCAAAATAATGAAATTATAATAAGACAGTAAGGGTTTTTGTAACACAGGGTTGTGAGCTCCTGAAGGTCTGATCAACTTGCCTGTATTACTTTATGGTCAGTGAGTAGATGTGTGTGGAGCAAAGTAGAATTAGATGAGTTTAAACAGTGCAAAACTGTGTAAGTATAACTAGTTGATAATGTAACATTTTTTCTTAAATTGGTTAGTAATTTCAGTGATATCATTGAGAATGTAGTAGATAGTTAAAATGTACAAATGGAGTTTTTTATGTTTTCAGTTCATCACTCACGGTGTTGAAAAAGTCCTACTCTTCTTTTTTTTTTTGAGACAGGGTCTCACTTTGTGGTTCAGGCTGGCCCTGAGCTCCGCCTCCAACTCACATCACAGCAGTCCTCCTGCCTCTGCCTCCCGAGTGCTGGGATTACAGGCATGAGCCACCACGCCCGGCACTGTGGTATGTGGTACTGATTGTTGCTGGGGTGAGTCTCCACACCCAGTATTGTATGTGGTTACCGGGGGATCGAACCCAGGACCTTGTGCTTGCAAGACAGGTGCTGGAACCACTGAGCTAACTCCGCGGCCAAGTCCTACTCTTCTTGGGACACACTGTGCCTGATAGCTCACCTGCTGAACTTGCTAAAAATATATCAGTAGTTGGAGTTCATATAAAATCTGTCACCAATTCAAAACTTCTGCCTTACTTCCCTACCTACTGCAACCACGTGGCACCTGTTAGGAGAAACAGGCTGTTTCTTGGTTCAGGAGTATCTGGAAGTGATTGTGCATACTGTGTAGGCAGTAGAGCATCATAATGGGCTTGAATAAAAAGAAATAGCTGTTTCTATTCAGCTTAGCAAATAAACTTTTATAGCAGTATATTCCTTTGGCATGACAGTTACTTAATACAGTAACATTCCTAACACACAGAAAATGAAGACTAGCAGGGTGCCTGACAGGTAGTGAAAGTTTTGGAAGTAAGCCACGGAATGAGAGCTGTAGGATTGTTGAAATTCTCCGATTAACTGTGATTTAGACTATTTGGATTGTGTACAATGGGAATTTCTTTTGTTTTGTTTTGATCTTTTTTGCCTTTCTGATAGGCATTGTGTATTATCCTCCAATAGGACATAACATAACAAGTCTAGTGACAGTGCTTGTGAATCATTCTCTCATCTGTGAGCAAATACTTGTTGCCTTGGTGCAGTGTACATTGACTCATTTTTCTTCAGACAGAAACTTTGTTTCAGGGAACCTTTGCACAAGCTTGCCAGAGGACTGCAGGTATCTAGGTGAGGTTAGTGGGTCGACCTTACAGAAGGAAGGAGTGGCCCCCAGACCTGCCCGTGGGAATCCCAGGCCAAGACTGCCATGGGCAGCAGGGCCAGCTGGGACCTTCAGGAACGTGTCAGATAAACATCCAAAGTGCAAGAGGAAAGTGTTTTAGCTGCCTAGAGAATTTATAAAAATAAAAACTCTCCAGAACACCAGAAAAGGTACAGGAGGAACCCCTGGAAGGACTGACTTCTTGCAGTACTTGCCATCCCAGAGAGAGACACTGCCTGTGATACCAGATGCCTTATGCTTCATCCCTTTTTTTTGAGACAGGATTTCGCTTTTGTAGTTTAGGCTGGTCCTGAGCTCAGTCTCAAACTCACAGCAGTCCTCCTGCCTCTGCCTCCTGAGTGCTGGGATTATAGGCGTGAACCACCATGTCTGGCACTGTGGTGAGTGGTTTTGATTGCTGGTAGACGTGAGTCTCCACACTTGTCATTGTTGTATGAGGTTATCGGGGATCAAACCCGGGCCCTTGCACTTGCAAGGCAGGCACCAGAACCACGAAGCTAAATCCCCGGCCCTTCATCCTTTTTCTTTTATCCACCAGAAAAACATACTAAAATAAACCTTACTTGTCAGGTCCACCAGTTACAGTGCCAGCCTTCATTATTTACCATTTAAAAGTGTGCTTTGTCAAACTGCAGACAGGCTTGGCACAGTATGTCTTTGCCACAAATGATGCGAATCCTCACATTTATTATAAATAAGTGGGCCATTGCCTGAAACCTGCCTCCCTCAGGATAGGAAACTCTGGAAATCTCTTATCTCCCTGGCATTTCTGGTAGGAAGCAAGAAACATTTCACTTCTTCGAACACACACTGTTGGGTTCTTGAAAGAAACAGTGAATAGAAATTTGATGTCCCCAATAGGAACTGATAATGATTTGAGAAACACAATGATCTCAACTGTCTTTCGAGTTCACATGTAACAAATAAATCCTAAAGGTTTCTTTCTTCTCCAAGTCTTAACCTGTCTTTATAAATACCTGCCCTACTAACACCTAGCAGCCAGCTTTAGGGTACAAACTGTGCTGGGGCCTTGTCCCCACCAGCTTGAATCACCAGAGGCACACAGATGACTTAAGCAGCTTGAACCACTAATGACTGGTTATTTTAATTATCACTAGGTGATGGGATTCAAGTCACAGCTGCCTGGCAGCCAGAAACAGAAATCATGCCTCTGTCCTGAATGTGTTTATCATGGATTGTTTGTCTTATGTGCCCGATTGCTGCTTCTTTTTTAAGCTCCTATTTGAACCTTAATTTTTGGTCAGACAAGCAAGACAAGAGTAAACCCGTGTCTGGTGCAGCTAAACTGCTCTGTCTTATAACTGGTTTGAGTGTTTTATTGTTTTCGTTCTGGAGATCTACTTCAGCTCAAGTTTGCATCTGTTTGAAAAGGACACTCCAGTCCCACATCTCAAGTGACATTGTCCCATCCAAAGACCTCCTCCATGGAGATGACTTTGTTCCCTTTGTGGGAGACTCCCGTACCCTGGACAATAAGACCACCTGTCAGTGTCTTCTGAGACACAGATTGGACATAGAATTTTCATCTTTTCCTCCTGAACCCCTGTGTGCTCAGCCCTTACTGCTTTCCGGACTTCTTCTCCTCTCGCTTCATGGGTTGGCCCATCTAGCCGTCTCTCCAGGTGTCCTGTATAGCCACTTCCTCATGACCACCCCCTTGAGACTTGCAGATACAACCCACTCAGCTGGCTCCTGTCCCCTGGCTGTGTGGTGCGTACCTGCCACACTGACCAGTCTCAGGTGCAGTTTGATTCATGGAACTTGAACCTGCTGCCTCTGAGCATATCAGTGAGAATGTGGATACAGGTCAGACAGGAGTCACAAGAGTGTCTGCCAACATAAACCCATTTTCTTAGAGAGGGACACCTAGCCACGGTCAGGCAGTCCTCGTGGACAAAGTAGTATCCCTTGAACAGCTCATTGCAGACACCCAGCCTGTCTCCCAGAGCCTCACAGCGATGAGCTGAGGGAGCAGCCACTCTTCTGAGAGAGGCCGTGAGACCAGGTTGGAGATGGACGTAACAGCTTCACCTGTCGTTCTTACTGTGCTGTCTTTTTTTTAGTACTGGGGGTTGCACTCAGGACCTCACGGTTGGCAGGCAAGACCGCACCACTTAGCTAGAATCCTGGCCCCTGATATCCTGTCGTACATGTCTTATTGCTGTTTGATTATTCTGTACGGTGGCATAGGTGTGTAGACACTTAGGTAAAGTCATTGCACAGCCGGTGCTTCAGAAGCAAATGCCATGAACAGTTGTTTTCTAACCACAGGCTAAGCTGTGCCAACCATGCCGTGTGTAAGGCAGGGTCTGCAGTGTGTGCTGAGTTGGTGCAGTCTAGTTAGAAGTTGCCCTGGTGATGGTCCTGTCTGTTTCGGTGACCAGTCGCCAACTGCTAGGAACAGAGTGCTGCAGACAGCTGCGTTTTAAAAAAAGACAGTACATGTGAACTTCATTTCATGACACTGGCATGTGCTACTGAAACGGCGCTGTTAGAGTGCGGTTCTGCAGGGGTGCAGGCTAGAGACTTGTACATGGTTCTGAAACTTCAGCAGGTTATAGAAACGGAAGAAGCTGAAAAACTTGGTCAAACATTTCTAATCCAAGATAGGTCTGAGAATGTGTAATTTTAAAAGTTCCTTAGGCCAGTGGCCATGGCATCATGATTTGAGGATCCTGGAGTTAAGAAGAGCATATTAAAACAGGCCAGTGTCTAAGGACACCAATTCATGGTGGAATACCATTGCCGTGTTAAACTTCTCAGAACAATCTGTCATGGGGTAAGACATGTTGGCTAATGGCATTTCTCACCAGGAGTCAGATTAGCCAGCGGTTAGTGTTTTCTAGTCCCCAAGAGAGCGCTCTTGCGGTCTTTCTTGGAAGCAGAACAAAAATGAGTGAGAGAAACTGAGTAGATAAAAAGTTCTCAAATTGTGCGTATGTTAGGTTTGTATTCACAGAAGGAACCCTTTTGAAAGCTTACCTCGGAAGTGCTGGGGGCAGAGAGGGAGAGGTCTGCTCTCTAGCTCAGACTTGGGAGCTTTTCTTTCGTGGAGAGGACAGTGGTGCTGCGCGCCTCCAAGGTGCTCCTGGAGTCCGAGGTGGCCTCAGCTGCACAGAGTGCAGGCGTGATTGCTGCTGTCTGTGCTGCTGCTACCACCACCCTGGCATCGTGCTCCACTCAGGGGCCTGTGAAGTTGTGCTTTTCCTCCCTCCTCGTAGGTACAGGGCTGTGTGCATGTGTATTTGTGTTTGATACATTTACGTTTGCTTCGTAGCTTGACTGTATGGTTTTTAAGGGAATGCACTGTTACATTTACTTCTAGTCATGGTTTGGAACTTCGAATTTTGAGATAGTATATTATAAAAGTATCTGGCAGAGAACTCATTGTATTACACTTTAAATTTCTTGGCAAATTTATTACTTTTCACTTGAGAAAAAGTATTGTAACACTGCCTCTCTAATTTTATTACACATTTGCATATATTTTCCAGCATTGGGGATGATAAGTTTCATTTGATTTTAATCACTTACTTTTCTAATAGGTTTTATAAAATTATGACATCTTATAATTTTAAGTCACTTACTTTAGAGATTAATAGGCACCCTTATACACATACATGGATGTATTATGTCTTCTGCTTATCAGTAGTGGTGAACCCATGGCACATATACACGTGCACTGTTGGTATTATTGAAAGCTCTGAAAGGTTTGCCATCGTGTTATATATTAATCTGTTGTAGCGACTGGTGTTGACATGTTTCTTCCACTTCCTCTCTGTCATATAGTCAAAAGTAGACACATTTAAATTTAATAAGTGGACTTTTAAATTGTTTTTAACTTTTACAAAATTAGGTAATGTTATTCACATCCTCTAATTTTAATTTTTCACTTAAACACACTGAACTAACAGCAGAAGCATAGGGATAGAATTCATTGTTTTTAATGGCTGTGTAGTATTCTTTAAAGAACCAGTTGTGATTTATTCAGCCTTTCCGGTGTTGGTAGCAACTACATTTTCATTTTTTTCCTTCTAAACAGTAGTGGAAGAGCCGCTCTGAATATATATCTATAAGTATTGATATTTTCAGTTTAGTAAACACTAAACTGCCATTTGTCAGGTCCTGTTCTGAGGGCTACTCATCTGACATCGAACCACGGGCGGGGATCATCACCCGCAGACAAAATGGTGGAGAAGCCTTTATTGCCAGCACTCTCAGCACTTATATACAGCCCCACTTCCTTGTTCCCAACCGCCCCAAATCAGCCTTATAGGGGGCGGTCCTTGTCTATTTTCCCTTAATCACTGTGGCCCGGAGCTGTGTACGTGCCGCCTTGTACTTCCTTTATGGAGTCGGTGTTGTTTAGCCTCAGGGGACCCCACACGATTTCCTGATGGAAGGATGAATAACTTGCTGTAAGATTATGTAGACTTTTTTTTTTTT
>PVIR01045180.1:0-10850 GCA_004026965.1 Petromus typicus
TTTTCTCCTAGTCCTGGATCTTGTGCAAACACTTCCCTAAGCACTGCCCTAAAATGGTAAATAAAAGTAAAAGAATCTCAAAATTTTTACCAAGGCCTCGTTGCTAGGCAACCACTTCTTTTGTCTCTAAGTACATGGAATATGACATTATTTGGAATGTATTTTCAGGCCTCACCTTAACACAAAGGAGCAAAGCAGGGGAGCAGAGAGGAGGTGAGGGAAGAGGTGGTATTATAGAAACCTTTATATTGAAAATGTAAAGATACAATGTGAGGGGGAGAAGCACCAAAGGAACCCATCGTGGAAGTTTCCGCCCACCACCGCCACATGGTACTCAAAACTTCAAAATGGAACAATTCTCATATTGGCACATTTTTATGTGAACAAACATATGGTTATAAGCATTTTCTTACCTTCATTATAATCTGCACATTTTCTCTCTACAGGAAAATCTAAATGCACTGTTGACAGCTTTTTATAGTCACATAATATGAAGCAGACAAAGAAATGTTATGATGAGATTTGCTCACAAGATACCACAGATTCTAATTCATTTTTTTCTAACCTCAAGACTAGAGGGTCTCCAGTAATGTATTTTCTTTTGCAGTCTCATTGTTAGCTTCTAAGATAATCTTTAACTTAAAAACAAACAAACAAAAAAGAGATAATACTATATCTTGGTTCCAACAAGCTCACAACTAACTTCCTACTCCATTCTCAAGTGTATCATTTTTATTTGGATAAAGTCAAGGACCCCTATCAAGTAACTTTTATGAATTAATGTGCACAATAAGAGAATATGAATAAGCTTCTCTAGACAGAGATTTTGTTGTTGTTGTTCTTGTTAATTAGTTGATCACGTAAAAACTTTTGTCAGCACCAAGAATATTCAATCTGAGACTTGGATATAGTTAAAGAGAAGGGTTAGAGAACCTTTTCAGTTTGCTGTGATTCACAGACCTGGTTACTGACAGCCTAGAAAAGAGAACGTGTATGCTTGCTTAGGTGGGCACTGGGCTTATGTAGCAAGGATCTAGTTAGCATTAAAGTTTTGGGATGTTATCTAGTGGTATTTTTCTGTACATTTACTTCCAGTTAGGTCCATGTAACAGAGAGATGAGTGGTTGAGTGTTTGGAGTCTTCTAGTCAATCACATATTAACTTCATTAGAACCTCCAATATTTGTTCATAGAAAAAAGGGCTTCATAAAGGAAGAGAATTGAGTTTGAGCCATAGGGGCCGGGGATATAGCTCAGTGGTTCTGGCGCCTGTCTTGCAAGCGCAAGGACCTGGGTTCAATCCCCGGTAACCACATAACAATAATGGGTGTGGAGACCCACACCCAGCAGCAACCAGTACCACATACCAGCGCCGGGCGTGGTGGCTCACGCCTGTAATCCCAGCACTCAGGAGGCAGAGGCAGGAGGATTGCTGTGATGTGAGTTTGAGGCTGAGCTCAGGGCCAGCCTGAACCACAAAGCAAGACCCTGTCTCAAAAAACCTTAAAAAAAAAAAAAGAGTTTGAGCCATAACTTCATCAGAAATAAGTAATGTCACCTTGGATGTTAATTTATCCTCTTTGTGTTTCTTTTGCAGCAGTATGAAATGAATCACATCTACAGAAGCAGGTATAAATTGAGACTGCTAAAAATAGTCATAAGTTAAATAACCACATGCTCAATATTCATACTAAAAAATAGGAAGTTCCAAGAACCTTAAAGTATTCATAAGTCTTCCTATGCCTTTTCTCAATATCACCTAACTACCTTGTCCTTTCTTCAAGATGTAACCATTATTGCATTCTAACCAGCCTATTATTTTTTGTAACCTTTATTTTGATATAACTTTACAGTTGGAAAAAATTAAAAGAACAGAATGAAGAAATTCTCCATAGCCTTTACCCACACTTAATTATTTCTTTACCATTTGCTTCTTTGTCCATAGCTATATCCTATCTACCTTTTTAAAGGAAACTTTTGAGAATAAGTTGGAGACGTTTTTCTCATTTACTCTTAAATTTTATTTATAAAATCTAAAACAATGAGTACTTCCTAAGGATAAAAATATTGTCTTATATAATCAATTACACAAAATTGAGAAATTTAACCTTGCTATAATGTTTTCTTATTAATCATCTATTTTAAGTTTTATTATCAGCTGTCTAATAATATCTTATAACTTTTTACCCATGTCCAAGACTGAATTCAAGATCACACATTTTATTTATTTATCACATCTCTTTACTAGTCTAACTAATTTCTCAGTCCACGTTCATCTTTCTTAGCCTTGAGAGTTCTAAAAAGGATAGAATGATCATTTGATAAAATACTGTATTTTCTCAATTTGATTTTATCTGTTTCCTCTTGGTTAGATTTAGCTTATACAGGCCAGGGATTTAGCTCAGTGGTTCTGGTGCCTGTCTTGCAAGCGCAAGGGCCCAGGTTCGATCCCCAGTAACAACATACGATACTGGGCGTGGTGACACACCCAGCAGCAACCAGTACCACATAGCACAGTGCCGGGCGTGGTGGCTCACACCTGTAATCCCAGCACTCGGGAGGAAGAGGCAGGAGGATTGCTGTGATGTAGTTTGAGGCTGAGCTCAGGGCCAGCCTGAACTACAAAGCGAGACCCTGTCTCAAAAAAAACAAACAAAAAAAAAAAAAAAAGAAGAAGAAGATTGAGCTTATACATCTTCATAAGCATACTGGAAGAGTGATATTATACTTCTTACATACAGTGTTAGTTGTTTCTAACACTGATAATATTAATTTTCTTACCTTGATTTAGGAAATCTATCTAGGTTAATTATACTTATCTTTATTTAGATAATGTACACCTTTTTTTCTAGTATCTATACTATTTTCCCTTGGTAAGTAATAAATAATTAATGAGGAGGTCAATTGAGACTATGTAAATATCTTTTTATCTATCCAACATTGACCTCCATTAAATTTGTTTTCCTAATTCTATAATTTCCTCTGTATCAGTTACAATTATATTAAAACTTATTCCTCTTCTATTGGTTATTCTTTATTATGTTGACAATTTTTATTTTTTATTGGTACATGTTTGCAGTATATAGAGTTTCCGTTCCTTGTGGTGAGTTAGTCCGTGGACGAAACACATCTTAGTTCCTTTCCTGTCCTTTATCTCTTGATATCCTTCCCATTTGAGAAAACCCTGTCTCCCTACTTCTTTCATTTATCTTTGCCTTTTTTTTTATTTATAATTTTCATTTCTCATTTTATTTATAATTTTCATTTTCTCATATAAGAGAAACTGCAATATTTGAGTTTGTGTTTATGTGATTGATGACAGTTTACATTGTCATCTTAAACTGTATCCATTTTCCTATAAATGACTCAAGTTTAGTTTTCTTTATAGAATAGTAGTATAGTGAGGCAAATACATGTATTTTTATTTTATTTAATGGATTAAAATACTTCATTTAGTTAATTAATATGCCTAAATTTTTCTATATCTGGCCAGTGTGAGCTGCTTCAATGCAAATGTGGTGCTCCTTAATAATGTTCTAAGAATTTATTGAATATCTTAATTTTTAAGGTAACAAGATGTTTTGGAATTAAATTTTCACTTATCTGTCTCACTCTGGAATCATCTATTTCTACAAGGAAACTGTTCTTTTAAATAGAGATTGACATTTAGAAATCAAGATCTGGGCTCAATGTATGCTCACTGATGCTGAGGTATCATGTCTTTTACATTCTCTAAATAGTCATATGTAAAGAGTAGTTGTAAATTTAAAATATAAAAAGATATTTAGATTGCACATAAAGGTGAAAAATATGTTTAATATTTCCAGCACAATCAGTCATTTGGTCAAATTTATAATGAGCAAAATAATGTTCCAGAATAGTTTTGCCATACCACAGTGAAAAGTAACCTTACTAATTAAAACTTCAATAATTTCCATTCTTTACACAGATAACATATGGAGCATTTCCTTAACTGGAGAAAATGTCTTCATGTTTCTTCCTAGTCAATCATCACTCCTACTCCTTCAGAGCACTCAATTTTGTCACTTTATACTAATTGTCTATCAACTCTTCTAGTCTGTGAACATATTTCCCTTAATCTTACATAGGTTCTCAGCATTTCTTAGTAGTTTTCAATGTATTGAGCAAATTTTGATAAATTTATACTGAAATGTTCTATGTTCATCTTTTGATTACACTATGAATATTCATTTTTCCTTTCCCAAACTTTTCTTCTAGTTTATAAAACTGTAATTAATTTTGTATTTAACCTCACTTCTTGAAACTTCCATTATACTATATGTTTTGTAATCGTCTTTACATTTCTTTATAGACAGAATTAGGTTTCCCACAATGACACAGTTGTACTTTCTTGCTCGGACTTAATGCTTGCTAAGTTTCATGCGTCCTTACATTATCAGAACCTCCAGTAGAATACTGAATTAAAATGTGGTCATAGGCAAAATTGAATTTAATCATAAGATGTACTGTTGGTCTGGTTTGTCATTAATGGCTTGTGACAAATTAAGAAGGTCCCCCTCTAGTCTTAGTTTCCTGGAGTTTTTAGGATGTGTAAGTGCAGAGGATTTTAATTCTATTTCTTAAAGAACAGGAAATGATTAAAAAAATAAAAAAGGAAAACTCAACTTCTCTGTACACTCGTTCACCTTGCAGCTTTCCTGGGCAAGTTCTCTCTCAGAGATTCCTTTCTTTTAGAACTTATTTGACTTTAAAAGCCAGTACTTATTTTTTCTGTATTGTTGTATGCATGTTGATTTCGTCTTTAATGAAAATAAAAAGAACTTCAAAAGTAGGAATAGAACATGTGGTTAATCTTTATCCCCTACTGCCTTTTGCATTATTCTAAAGACACACTGATTGCTTGACTAATTTGTGCATTGGTTTATTTTTAGTACTGAAATGCCATAGTTGCTATTTCAAAGTTCTAGATCCCAGAACTCATTTTTTCTCAAAACAAATCTGTCAAAAACTTGTTCAATGACAGAACAACTGGGAATCAGCAAAGTACATGTCTTCCCAGGAAATACAAAGTAATACACAGCACTCAAGTCCCCTGCCCTTTCTACCTCACCGTACCAACCAGTCAGATTTCCAAGTTCCTCCCAGTACCCTCTGAGGTCAACAGTCATCTCAGTAAATACTGTGTTATACGAAGTCTAAGATTTGGGCCATCCAACTACCCATTAAAACTTAGGGTCTCTGTATCCTCCATCACCATATACCAAACCTGTCAACAGCTTATGTTGAAAATTCCTACTGGTAAAGCAGAATCTTATCAGGCATCTGCAGCATATTAGATGCCTACAATTAGATCGCCTACTTCACACAATTCCAAATCCAACTTGCATGATGCATTTATCCTAAGGTAAGTAATTTTTTCTGAAGGTAGTTTCTTAGAAGTCCACCGTAGAGTGCATTTGCTTTGGAATTCTACCGTTGGAAATGTCACTACTGTTGGAAATATCTCTTTAGGTTATATGAGAGAGAGAATCATCTATTACAATGGTGGCAAACTCATAGCACATGTGCCACCGTGGGTGGATTGTATCACTGGAAGCTCTAGAAGGTTAGCCACCACTGACGCCGCGTTCACCAACTTCAGTGGGCAATCCTCAAAATCCTGCCAGAGAGAAACAGACCGGTGAAGGGTGCTCTGCTATGACAGTGAAGCAGGGTCTCCATTTAGTTTCCTGAATTTACTCCCTGCTGCTCTATGGACAATTGAGACCCTTAGATAGAGTTAGATTAGGGAGCCAGACCCCTTTAAAAAGGAGAAAGGAAATAGCACCTGCATCGCAGGAAACAGCTGAGCTGAGAGCAGAAATTAGACATCTACTTGCCTCTGTGTAGCTGGCACTCAACTAAGCTCCCCTTTAATTAAATTACTTCTTCTAAAGCAAAATTCCCCACGAGCTCACCAAACCTAGCTCCCTAGCAACAAGTTCAATAACCAATCAAATAGTTACCCTCAAGGAGGGGTGGAGCCAGGGCTTCTACCCCGTAGAATAGGACCACAGCTCCGGTGTTCCAATTCTGGACCCCCAACTCCACAGAGTGGCTTTTGTACAGCTTCCTCTGGCAATACCTGTAATAAAGTCACTCTTCACTGGTCTTTTCTTTCATCTCCTCTTCCTCCTTCTACAGCAGAGAGAGACATAAGCCCAGCTAGAGTGAGTTAGAGATCCCTAGACCTCAGTCTCACCAGAGGCAACACCACTCTTTCCCTTGCAAAATGTAGTTCAGAAATGCGAAAAGATTTTTCATCCCTTTCACATAAGGCCTTTTTTTCACCTTCATTTGGTCACGCTGGTCTCTCCACTGAGTGTCAGCAGCTCCCCTCTACTCCTGTCCCAAGCTACTCTCACATGCTTCACTACCTGCTTTTCACCTATCATTCTGTCATTTCACAAGTATTTATTAAGTACTGCCAGTGTGCCAGGAACCCCACCAAGTGCTGGAAAGGCAGAGGTGAATAAGGCAAAGTCCCAGCCTTCAAGGAGCTCACTGTGAGTTGTGGCCATGACTAGCAAGGCCAGGGGCCTCACAGGACCACTACTAGCCCCAGCCTTGCAAGGCTGCTGACGTCTTCCTGAGAGGTTACACCGCGATGACGCATTCAGAACTGGGCCGCAGAGGCAGGGCAGGAAATGCCATCTGCTTAGACTTTCCTCTTGGAGTGGCATCGCTGGAGTCTTAGGACTAGAGCCAGATAGACACTGTTCTTACCAGCTGAAGGAAAGTGACTTAATTTAGACCCAGAATGTTGTTCCTTCGACCTTAAGATACAAATTCTCTTTCTATATTGTCACATAGGTTTAACTCCATTTTGAGATATGTAGTAAACACTATTACTGGGCATCATGAACTTACAAATAAAACTCAAGTCACAATCCACTCTATCACCTCCTCATTACAGTATGATGGCAGCATTTTACCTACACAGTCAGTGACAAAGATGACAAGTCACTCCCCACATCCCAGTTCCTGATGTTAGGAAATAATTAAAGATACAGCCTTTGGTAAAACCAAAAGAATTGTCTGCTCAAATGCAAAAATTATTAAAACAGTTTTATTAGCTATTAAGCTTTAAATGAGACAGTAACGCAAGTTGCTAGTCAAAAACAATGCATTAAACAAACTGAAATACAGATAAAACATTCACAACTTGCATAGCAAGTCAGAGATAACTTCTTATGTTATGAAAATGTCTTTTCTAAAAGCAAAATAAATTTCTAGTTTTATGACAAGAAGATAGTTACAATTTGGAGTCAGGAGGTTATGCCAAACTCCTACAGAGACAAGAAGTCAGGAGCTATTCTCCTGTAATTCTAGCTTTCCAAAGACACTGCCCCACAAAGACATTCCTTGGAAGCAGAACTCCTGAAGAGTTAACTTAGCTTTTAAAATGTCTCATATACATCTCTAAAAGGGAGAATTTGTAAAATTTCAAGTCCTCCAAAAATTACTGAAATTGATACAAGGAAAGGATAAGCTCTCTCTTCTTTGTGACAGCAGAAAAAATTTAAAATGAGCATTTATGTGTGTGAGTGCAGGTGTATGTGTATTAAGATTTGCACAATGTTGCATCATCCAGCTCTCATTGATAGTATCGCTGGCTACTTTTGTCTCTTCCACAACCTGCAATTATGATTATCACTCTCAAACAATACTGTTTCTTCCTGCATTAGTCAGCTTTCCCATTGCTGGATGCAATACTCACACTTACAGTTTAGAGGAGGAGAAGCTTAATTTCCCTCATGTTTTAGGGAGATTTGGCCCCTGGTTAGCTGCCTCCCAGGCAAAGATGTCACAACAGGACATAGCAGAGCAGAGTTAATCACTTCACAGTGGCTGTGAAGCAGAGAAGGGAAACAGCATTAGAGAAGAAGCGACAAGGGCCTGGACACAGTACCCAGATCACACCCAACAACCCACCCAGTCATGGCCAGAAGTGTGCTCCACCATTCCCTTAGGCTCCCCCCAAACCAATTAAGTTGACATAATCAAGTAACTGGTCACATGTCCTGTCCTTTATGCTGTGTGTTTATCTCCCAGGAAGCTCATGCTTTTTAACCACTGTTCTCACAGCCTATAGATCATGATCCTTTAGCTCTCTGATGATACAACGCTATGATAGGCTCCCAGATCCCATGGGCTCTAAGCCACCTTCCTTTTTGTCACCTGTCACCGGAAATACCCTGAGTAGTGCTTCTCAGCCTGTAAAATGGATGTGATCATCCAAAGAGAGATGGAAATACTAGCATTACCTCACGAGGTCGGGGTGGTGGTCAAACTCTTGAATGTCTAACCAGCTCCTAGACAATCTGGGAACATAAGACCAATTCATTCTATCATGTTGTTAACCTGCCCTTGGTGTAGGCAATGTGCCCTGCATGGGAGGTTGCTTTTATTTATTCAGCAATAAATATTTGTTGAATGCTCAATCTATTAAAGGAATTCTTTATGCAGTCCCTCTCTTTCCACCCAGGATGCTGCAACTTGTACTTCTAAACCCTTCAATATGGGACTAAAACTTGGAGCAACTTCTCACACCACTACAACTGGTTCATTTAATCCAGCAGCCTTTCCTTAAGAGTGTGCATCCATTCTGCAAATGTTTTCTCCTTTCTCCATTCATGAAAATGAGTCACAGCCTGGAATAAATCTTTAGCCAGAGTCTGTCCCTAGCATAGAGCCTCTGACTGCAGTTCTCTGTCCTTCAGAGTCCACAGCTGTCCTCTGTGGCCCCTGAGCTCCATGGCTGAGGCTTCTGTGCTTTACAGTCTGTGGAGATGACCCCTTATTCTCCGGAAGCAGGGGCCAGGAGGTGGGGTAGTTCTTAGAAGTAGTATGGCCTTCTCTACTTCCCCGCTCCCTATAAGAGGCAGTGGTGGCCCTGGAATTCTCTGAAATGTACTAGCCTGTCGAGATTGCCCTCAGCTGGAGACAACTCAGGGATGGTGGCCTCCTGCATTAACAGCTGCCAGCATCACTACTGAGTCCACTGACACAGGCTTCTCCCCCTCCCTGACAGGGGCTACAGGGTGTGATATCAAAAATTACTTTTAAAGTGTTTTCTTTAGATTGCACAAATCACTGTAAATGCTCCCCAATTAGCATCAATTAACATCAAAGTGATTACATTCCAAAGCTCCTCAGAAGTGTACAATGTTTCTAGATCCTTCTATATTCTAGCTTTCCAAAGACACTGCCCTGCAAAGACATTCCTTGGAAACAGAACTCCTGAAGAGTTAATTTAGCTTTTAAAATTTTTTATAAACACCACTAAAAGGGAGAATTTGTAAAATTTCAGGTCCTCCAAAAATTACTGAATTTGATAAAAGGAAAGGACAGGCTCTCTTCTTTGCAGCAGGAAAAAAATTAAGATTTGCATTTGTGTGTGTGGGTACAGGTCTTATATACGTACAGGTCATCTTGTGTTTTAAGATTTGTATAATCTCGCATTATTCAGCTCTCATTGATAGTATCCCTGGCTATTTTTGTGCCTACCAGAACCTGGATCGATGATCATCATTCTCAAACTGCTGTTTTTTCCTGCCTTAGTCAGCTTTCCCATTGCTGGATGTAATACCCACACTCACAGTTTAGAGGAGAAGCTTAACTAGCCTTGTATTATAAGGAGATTAGGCCCCTGGTTAGCTTCTTCCCAGACAGAGATATCATGGCAGAAAGATACAGTGGAGCAAAGTTAATCAGTTCACAGTGACTGTGAAGATGTAAGATGCAGGAAAAAGAAAAAAAGCAGCAGAGAGAGTCAGAAAGATGGAGAGATTGAGATATGTACATTATTGGTTATTATATATAATATATATTCTATGTATTATTTCTTATGGTTATTATATATATGCATATATATATATATATACACATGCATACACACACACACACACACACACACATATACATACACTTAGGACATATTTGTGACCATAAAAATGGAATAGACAGTATTAAATTCTATAAGATGCCAATTTTCATAAGCATGCAAAATTTATTCCTCTCCTCTATTAAGTGATTGGTAAGTTTTTTTATTTTTGCTTATGTTTCAGAATTTCAAAGCACAGAAGCACTATGCTTATTACCTGAGTTATTATGTCTCTTCCTGAAGTTGACTTTATAAGCTTTTACTTGACTAAATTATGCACATCATGATGTATATTTTGTAATAAATTCTTCACCACTGCTTTAACTTGCTCAAAGTAAATTGCTACTCTGTGTGAGAGAAGAATTGCTGTTTTAAACCTCTTCATTACTGCCTAAGCCAGAAATTTTCATCATTTTTCTGTAAACCTGCAATCAGCTGGGAGCCCATTTACTTTAGAGTTTTTGGCAACAATTCAACCTCTCCAATTAAAACTTGCTGCAGATTTCTAAGCAGATCTATGCACTTGGAACAAAGTGTACTTCATCATTAGAAGAACTATGTTATGTGGTATCATCCCCATATCACAGATGTACAAACTGAGACTCAGAATATGCTAGCAGGGCAAGAATTAAAGCCAAATGTATCAGACGTAAATCACGTCTCCTTCCTGAAGCTTTTGCTAGAGCTTCTATAGTGGTGTAAGGTCTAGGATGCAATGAGGAGAAAATATGGACCAATGATAGTACTTTTTTTTTTTTTTTAGGTTTTTTGAGACAGGGTCTCGCTTTTGTGGTTCAGGCTGGCCCTGAGCTCAGCCTCAAACTCACATCACAATCCTCCTGCCTCTGCCTCCCGAGTGCTGGGATTACAGGCGTGAGCCACCACGCCCGGCACTGTGGTATGTGGTACTGGTTGCTGCTGGGTGTGAGTCTCCACACCCAGTA
>PVIR01045181.1:0-10847 GCA_004026965.1 Petromus typicus
CTTTTATTTCTTTCTCTTGCCTAATTGCTATGGCTAATATTTCCAGAACTATATTGAACAGAAGTGGTGAGAGAGGACACCCTGATCTTCTTCCTGATCTTAGTGTGAAAGGTTTCAATTTTTGACCATTTAGGATGATACTGGCTGAAGGTTTCTCATAGATAGCTTTTATTAGTTTCACATAGAGACCATCTATTCCGATCTTCTGTAGAGTATTGAACATAAATGGGTGTTGTACTTTGTCAAACGCTTTTTCTGCATCAATTGAGATGACCATATGATTTTTGTCCTTAAGCCTGTTAATATAGTGTATAACATTGATTGATTTACATATGTTGAACCATCCTTGCATCCCTGGGATGAATCCAACTTGGTCTGGGTGTATAATCTTTTTGATAATTCTCTGTATTCTGTTTGCCAGGATCTTACTGAGGATTTTGGCATTGATATTCATTAGAGATATTGGCCTGTAGTTCTCTTTTTTGGTTGGGTCTTTCTCTGCTTTTGGAATCGGGAATGGTTGATTCCAGGAATGAGTTTGGGAGTACTGCTTCCTTTTCAATTTCATTGAAGAGTTTCAGAAATAGAGGCACTAACTCTTTAAAAGTTTTATAGAATTCAGCAGTAAAACTGTCAGGTCCAGGGCTTTTCTTTGTTGTCAAGTTTTTAATTACATTTTCAATTTCACAGATTGTTATTGGGGCATTTAACATTTCTACATCTTCTTTATTCAGCTTTGGGAGTTCATATGTGTCTAGAAATCTATCCATTTCTTGTATATTTTCCATTTTATTGCAGTATAAATTTTCAAAGTAGGTGTTTATTCTCCTCTTGACTTCCTCTGATTCGGTAGTAATTTCTCCGTTCTCATTCCTAATAGCATAGATATGAGCCTTTTCCTTCCTTTCTTTAATGAGGTTGACATACGTCTATCAATTTTGTTTATCCTCTCAAAGAACCAACTTTTTGATTCATTGATTTTTTGAACCATTCTTTTGATTTCTATTGCATTAATTTCTGTCCTGATCCTTATAATTTCTTGCCTAGTGCGAGCTTTGGGTTTGTTTTGCTCTTCTCTTTCTAGTTGCTTGAGGTGTAGCATTAAGTTGTTTATTTGAGCTTGCTCCGTTTCCTGGGTGTAGGCCTTCAGTGCTATGAATTTTCCTCGTAGAACTGCTTTCATTGTGTCCCATAAATTTCTATATGTTGTACTGGGGTTATCGTGTAGTTCTAAGAACTGCTCCATTTCTTCTCTAATTTCTTCTATGACCCATTGGTTGGGCAGCAGAATGTTGTTCAGTTTCCATGTGTTTGTGAAGATCCTGGGCTTTCCTTTGCTATTTAGCTCCAATTTCAGGGCACTATGGTCCGACAGTATACAAGGGATAACTTCAATCTCTGTATATTTGCTTAAACCTGTTCTATGAATAAGCACATGGTCTATTTTGGAGAATGATCCATGAGAAGCCGAGAAGAATGTACATTCTGACTTTGGGGGGTGAAATACTCTGTAGGCATCTATTAAGTCCATTTGCTGAAGAGTTTGGTTGAGCTCAATGATTTCCTTAGTGACTTTTTGTCCAGTTGATCTGTCTGTTTCTGACAGTGGGGTATTGAAGTCCCCTACTATTATTGTATTGGAGTTTATCTGGTTTTTCAAGTCTGTTAATATTTGTTTTATATAGTTGGGTGCATAGAATTTGGAGCATAGATATTTAAGATTGTGATTTCTGTCTCTTGGATTTTTCACTGAACTAAAAGATAGTGTCCATCTTTATCTCTGTTTATCAGCTTTGGCTTGAAGTCTATTTTGTCTGCAAATAAAATCGAGGAGTGGCGATCTTATTTGCAGACAGAATAGACTTCAGGCCAAAACTGATGGGGAGAGAGAAAGATGGACAATATCTTTTAGTACAGGGAAAAATCCAAGAGACAGAAATCACAATCTTAAGTATCTATGCTCCAAATTCTAATGCACTCAATTATATAAAACAAACATTAAGGGACATGAAAAACCAGATTAACTCCAGTACAATAATAATAGGGGACCTCAATACCCCACTGTCACAAAGAGACAGATCGAGTGGACAAAAAGTCACTAAGAAAATCCTTGAGCTCAACCAGACTCTTCAGCAAATGGACTTAATGGATGCCTACAGAGTATTTCACCCCACAAAGTCAGAATTTGCATTCTTCTCAGCTGCTCATGGATCATTCTCCAAAATAGACCATGTGCTCATTCATGGAACAGGTTTAAGCAAATATAAAGGGATTGAAGTTATCCTTTGTATACTGTTGGACCATAGTGCCCTGAAATTGGAACAAAGGCAAGCCTAGGATCCTCACCAACACATGGAAACTGAACAACACTCTGCTCAGCAACCAATGGGTCACAGAAGAAATTAGAGAAGAAACTGAACAGTTCTTTCAATTAAATGATAACCCCAGTACAACATATAGAAATTTATCGCACACAATGAAAGTAGTTCTATGAGGAAAATTCATAGCAGTGAAAGTCTACATCCAGAAAACGAAGCAAGCTTAAATAAATATTTTAATGCTGAACCTTAAGCGGCCAGAAAGGGAGGAGCAAGACAATTGAAAAGGTGACACTAGATGAGAAATTACAAGGATCTGGGCAGAAATTAATGCAATAGAAACCAAGAGAACGGTTCAAAAAAAATAAGTGAATCAAAAACTTGCTTCATTGAGAGGATAAACAAAACAGTCTCATATCTATGCTATTAGGAATGGAAACAGAGAAATTACTACTGACCCAGAGGATTCCAGAGTATAAGAAACACCTACTTTGAAAATTTGTACTTCAATAAAATGGAAAATGTAGAAGAAATGGATAAATTTCTAGACACATATGAATTCCCAAAGCTGAATAAAGAAGATATAGAAATGCTAAATACCCCTATATCAATCTGTGAAGTTGAAAATGTAATTAAAAACTTGCCAAAAAAGAAAAGCCCTGGACCTGATGATTTTACTGCTGAATTCTATAAAACTTTTAAAGAAGAATCAGTGCTTCTATTTCTTGAACATTTTAATGAAATTGAAGCAGTACTTCCAAATTCATTCTAGGAAGCAACCATTACCCTGATTCCAAAAGCAGAGAAAGAGAAATATAGGCCAATATCCCTGATGAACATCGATGCAAAATCCTCAGTAAGATACTGGCAAACAGAATATAGAGAATTATCAAAAGTTTATACAACTTGACCAAGTTGGATTCATCCCAGGGATGCAAGGATGGTTCAACATACATAAATCAATAAATTTTATACCTATATTAACAAGCTCAAGGACAAAAACCATATAGTTATCTCAATTGATGGAGAAAAAGCATTTGACAAAATACAACACCCATTTATGTTCAAAACTCTACAGAAGATCAGAATAGATGGTCTGTATCTTAAACTAATAAAAGCTATCTATGGGAAACCATCAGCCAGCATCATAGTAAATGGTCAAAAATTAAACCTTTCATATTAAGGTCAGGAACAAGAGAAGGATGCCATCTCTCACCACTTCTGTTCAATATAGTTTGGAAATATTAGCCATACCAATTAGGCAAGAGAAAGAAATAAAAGGAGCAAAGATTGGAAAATAAGTTAAATTGTCATTATTTGCTGATGACGTGATATTCTATATAGAGGATCCTGAAAACTCAATTTAAAAAGTGCTGGACCAAATCTTCAAATTGGGTCGTGTAGCTGGTTACAAAGTGAACATGCAAATATCAATAGCCTTTGTATATACAAACAGTAGACCCACTGAGATAGAAATTGGAGAGTCAGTCCCTTTCACAATAGCACCCAAAAAGATAAAATATCTAGGAATCAATCTAACAAAGGAAGTGAAAGACCTCTACTCTGAAAACTATAGCACTCTGAGAAAGGAAATCGAAGATAATATCAAAAAACGGAAAGATATACCTTGCTCCTGTGTAGGAAGAACCAATATCATCAAAATGGCTATACTCCCAAACTACTATACAGATTTAACAGAATCCCAATTGAAGTCCCAACAGCATATTTCACAGATCTAGAGAAAAAAATTCAGACTTTCATCTGGAACCACAAAAGACCTAGAATAGTAAAAGAAATTATAAACAACAGAAACATGGTGAGGATACTACAACTCTAGACCTGAAACTGTATTATAAAGCCTCTGTGATAAAAACTGCGTGGTACTGGCAAAGTAACAGACCCGAGGATCAATGGAGTAGACTACAAGATCCATAAACTACTCCACATACACTGAGCCACCTCATCTTTGACAAAGGAGCCAAAAATCCTCAATGGAGGAAAGATAGCCTCTTTAACAAATGGTGCTGGAAAAATCGGGCTTTAACTTGCCAAAGACTAAAGCTAGATCTAACTCTTTCACCATGTACCAAGCTAAAATCAAAGTGGATAAGAGACCTAAATATTAAAAAAGACACTGTGAACCTGCTGTAAAACAGGTTAGGTAAAACTCTCAAAGACATTGGCTTAGGGAAAGACTTCTTGAACAAAACCTCTATTGCACAGGGATTGGCAGAAGAAATCAGCAAATGGGAACTCATTGTTTTAAAAAGCTTCTGCACAGCAAAGGAAACCACCAACAGTACAATTAGGCAACCAACAATGTGGGAAAAAATCTTTACCAGCTCTTCCTCTGACAAAGGGTTGCTATCTAGAATACATAAAGAGCTCAAAAATAATCCCACCCAAATTTAAAGACCTAATTCAAAAATGGGCATCTGAAATGAACAGATATTTTTCAGAGGAAGAAGTAAGAGCAGCTAAGAAGTATATAAACAAGTACTCAACATCACTGGTCATGTGAGAGATGCAGATGAAAACAACACTGAGATTTCATCTCACTCCACATGGAATGGCTGCCATTTCAGAATTAGCCAGCAACAAATGTTGCTGAGGCTGAAGAGAAGAAGGAACTCTTCTCCACTGTTGGTGGGACTGTAGACTCATACCACCCCTGTGGAAGTCATTTTGGCGATTCCTCAAAAAGCTAGGATTGGAGGTCCTATTTGACCTGGCCATTGCTCTGCTAGGTATATACACACAAGAATTAAAAGACTCATATCACAGTGACATATGTCCACTCATGTTTACAGAAGCTCAATTTGTGATTGCTGAATCTTGGAAACAACCCTAATGTCCATCAACTGGAGACTGGATAAAAAAGCCTTGATTCTTCTACAGAATGGAATATTACTCTGCCATAACAAAGTATTAGTTTGAATCATTTATACTTAAATGATTATACCTTGAGGATATCTTCATCACTGAAATAAACAGGTCACAAATAGGTTAATATTGCATCTTTTCTTTGGTATGAGAAAATAAAGATGTAATTGAGTTCTACAATTGTATTTTATGTATTGTGAAATAGAAAATACTCAAAGTGAAATAGGGTGAAGGGGGAAATAATGAGATTATAGCAAAAAAAGTAAGGAAACAAATTTTATGTATATAGGTGGGTTGTAGGGTGACTAGGGTTTATGGGAATAAATGAGAATTACGTTGTGTCTTATACTGGTACAAATCCACATTGTGGAGTGCCATCATGTTGTGTATATGTAAGGTTGCAATAAAGATTTCAATTAAAAAAAAAGAAATTGGTATGTAACTTCTTTTATCTTAGTTCCATTCTGTGATATCCAACCTTTTTCTCATATCTATAATAATGATAAAACAATTTCCTCATGCCATGCTAACAAAGGGTAAAAGCCTTATGCCAAGGTCACATGTGACAAGAGCAGATGATAGCAAGGTTCTAAGCTCCATTACCAAGACTCTAGTTAGGTGGGATCTACTGTGAAGTAAGGAAGCAAAAAAATCTCAGAAATCTAAAACGAGGCTGGAAGCCACGGAATGTCTTCAGGTTTCAGTTGTGAAGCCTTTTGGACTTGGCTATCTGGCCTTTATTCACACTCTCTGGAGTGAGGAAAAGTTTGTCTCCCTTCCTCTTTGCTGAAATTTTTCCTAGAGGCATGATGTGAACCCTCCCCCTTTTCTCCACCACACTTCGGACCCTCATGTTTTGTTCCAATAAACAAGGCTTCAAAGTATTTTCTGATTTTATTTATTTTTTCTTCTTTCAGTGGCTGTTCTGGGCAAAACCACTCTGACATTGATCTTGTCCCAAGATGCTTTGTCCTAAGGCTGCTCATCAGTTCAGATCTGTTAGCTTCATTTCCTAGAGATACTATTGTCTTGGGGCCTGGATGTGAGAAATAACAGCAGGAAGAAGACAGTCATTAGCCAGACTTGCCCAGGAGTCACTGGCCTTCTGAATCACAAGTCCAGTGGCCTGGTAATTTCTCCTGGGGTTTTCTAGTGTCCTTCACTAAAGTGATCTTTTATTTAGGTTTTGGTTGAATTTGCATCTCTCGATTAAAAAGTCAAAGTCATAGTACAGTCTAAATAGAGTATAACTACAGTGCTGAGGGGAAAAAGCAAACAAATAAACCCAATAAAAATGTGGTTTAGTGCCCCACTGATAGACTCGGGTAAAATTGTTAAGACACTAGGAAAAATGCTAAAACTTGAGTGTGATGGTTGACTGATGGTGTCAATTTGAAATGTTTGGTTAAGAGCAGTTTAAGTAAATCAGCTCAGCAATTCTACATTCTGGAGTGGGCAAGACCAATTTGAGAATGCACATATTTGTATACTGGGGGTTGTATCTGTTTTTCTATTAGATATTGACTGATGTATGATGTAATGTTAGATATGGGTAAAAATGACACATTTCCTGCCCTTCTTTTCTTAATGAGTCTCATTAAAATCTACAGAAGAAAATAGGAAGATTCTATTAGAATGCTGTGCCAAGCATTCTATTTGATAACTATCATTTCTGATCAATTTGTTGGCCTGAAATTATGCAAATTAAATTGTAGAAAATAGTGTATTTTACTGTTCTAAAAAATCCATTTAGGGCCAGGAATTTAGCTCAGTGGTTCTGGCGCCTGTCTTGCAAGCACAAGGACCTGGGTTCAATTCCTAGCAACCACATAAAATACTGGGTGTGGAGACTCATGTCCAGCAGCAATCAGTACCATATATCACTGTGCCAGGCATGGTGGGTCATGCCTGTAATCCCAGCACTCAGGAGGCACAGGCAGGAGGATTGCTGTGATGTGAGTTTAAGGCTGAGCTCAGGGCCAGCCTAAATTACAAAGCAAGACCCTCTCTCTAAAAAAAAAAATCCATTTGTATTTTCTAGTTCCATGTAGTTAATGCTTACATATATACATACATATATGTATATAATGGTGTGATTTGAAAACATGAGTGTTTAAAATTTTGGAAATTTTTACCATAAAAGACACATTGTTAGCAATTCCTCAGAAAATGCTCCCTTCTTGCTCTGACCATTCTTATCCCACTTTTCTTGCCATTTTCTGGGGTCACTCATGAATGGCTCTTTCCTTTCTTCAGCTGTACTGCCATGGCTGATTCTATGTCCTGAATCAATGCAAAATGCAGACCAGACCTTTCAAGACAGCTTGACTTTGTGGAGGAGCCAGAAAGTGGCAGAGTTAGATCTGATGAATATCAAACACAAGGACTCACTGTTATGTTTTCACGAGACTGCCTATCTGTCAGATAGCACTTGGCAACAGTATTCACTGTACTTTTTATCACACTTCATAAAGACTCTCCTAAAGGAGGGCTCTAGAACTACACAGAAGTTACAAATGATAGAAATGTGCTTGAAATAAAAAGAAGTATTTTGAGAAAGGTTAATGGCAGTATGTTATTAACTGTAATAGGCTTTTCAATGTAAACATTGTGTTACTTTTGTCTCATTGTTGAGAAAAAATACCGGGGGAAGGTATTTATTTGTCTTACAGTTTGCAAAGGTTTCAGTTCATATCAACTGGTTAGCCCTGACATTGAGACAGCAAACAAGCATTGCTGAGGAGAAACAGCATGGCGCATACCAGGCAGCAAAAGAGAAAGAGAAGTTTGTGAGGCCACCGTGTATGCATAGCAGAGGCAACAAGGGAGAGAGAGTTTGACAGCATCTGCTCCTTTATCTTACTCAGAGTACAGGGATGTGAAAACAATGACTCGTATGTAATATTTTAGTAACTACACTCCATCAGTCCCAGCGTCCACATTCCAGATCCAGCTACCTGAGAATAAGAAAGTCCCACTTGATCTGCATGAGGCTTTGAGAGGACATCCAAACACAAATCATAACAAACACTGAGTTTATATTTTGATCAGCGCTTGTATTTGCAATCTTATAACAGAAATATACAAATTGTATCTATTAGTGGACTACTATGTTGTTTTAATACATGTATACATTGCAGCATGGTTAAAACAGCTTAAACCATTTATTTCGTTGAACATATTTTATTTTTTGCTTTGTTTATGAAAACTTTTTATACTTTTTTCTGGCATTTTAGAAAGTACATTTCATCTTTACATTCTTTACTCAATGTATTGTGTCCTTAGAGAAAGTATTGTTCAATGGGTACAACTATAAATTACAGTTAAGTAAGGTCAAGAAGTTCTAGGGTTGTTGTTTGTTTTGAACTGAGGACTGAACTCAAGACCTTTACACTAAGGTACATCTCCAGTCCTTAAAAAGTAATTTACAGAGATTGTTTCTAGGTGGCTAAGTTGCCTTGGCTGGGCTCACACTTTTAAATCCCTCATCTCTGCTTCACAGAGTGGTGGGATTAGAGATGTCTTTCATCAGCCTAATTTTGGGAATATTTTAATACAATTAAACTTAACTCCTTGGATGCCTTTCAAAAAGTAGCTTTGGTTAATCAGACAACTTCATACAAGTTTAAGGCAGGGTAGAAATTGGCACAATATTATGAGAAATAATTTGAAAATATATAAAAAAACTAAAGTTAATATCTGTAATCCCAGCACTGAGCAAGCTGAGGCAGGAGAATCACTGGGAATTCAAAGGCCAGCCTGTCTCAAAAAATAAATAAAACAAACAAACAAATTAATTAATTAATTAAAATTTAATTTTTGTTCCCAGAGTTTCACCTCTAGAAACTTACTCTGAAGATGGGATCTCAGCAGTATGAAAGTATATATGCACAAGTTTGTCCTTGCAGCTCCATCTCATTACACAGTGTTGGTGATGATATAAATGTCATACATAAGAGATTAGATGAATAAGGTACAGTGTACTCACCTCTTAGGGAATGAGTCTTGGGTCATACTGGTAATACTAGGACAAAAGTAATTAAAATATTTTATTTTGTATATCCAATGAGAAGTAAATATAAGTGTACTAAAGCCATTGTCACTAAAAGAAAGACGGTAAAAATACTTCATGTAGTAATGGGATTTATTTCCTGTCCAGTTGTCATGAATAGAGCTGAAATACTGGGGATAGAGGAAAGGACCTTCTTGGTTATATGTCATGCGACAGGTTTGACTTAAGATGTCAAGTTAATATTTATAAAGTCTAAAATATAACACAAATGACTAAAGATAGAGAAGAAAAACATCATGAGATGATTTAAATACAGCCAAATCATATGACTGCATTCCAACCAATTTTATAGCTACTCCGAAAACAGAGTTCCAGTCTCAGTAGCATTCAAATGCAGTGCTTCAACTGTCTCTCCTTAGCTGAAGAACAGTATGAACTGTGGACTGATGGAGAGATCTGATTAGAATTTGCCTTTCTCAGACACAGCAATTGGCACTTCATACCAACTCTTGTGTATGATGAATACAAATAAAAAAATTAAAGACAATCTCAACATTGTCCCCTTTCACCTTATTTTACATTGAGCATTTTCTATTTCACAATATATCACATACAATGCTAGGACTCATTTACATCTTCATTTTCTTATACCAGAGAAAAGATGTGATATGTACCTATCTGTGCCCTATTTATTTCACGAGATTGTAACAAAAAAGTAAGGAAACAAATTTTATGTATATGGGGGGGGGGTGGTAGGGTGGGTAGGGCTATGGGAAAAAATGAGAATTAAGTTGTGTCTTATACTGGTACAAATCCCCATTATGGAGTGCAATCATGATTGTATATTTAATGTACCAATAAAGATAAAAAAATTAAAGACAATGAATATAATAGTGACAACATCTCACTTCATTGAAGCCATTAATAAATATGATTTAAAAACAAAACAAGAGCAAAGTTAATCTTGTGAAATGGGGTCACAATTAAGACATCAATACAAATTCAAGGTTTTAGATAACCACAAGCAAGAACATGCAGGCATGAAGTACGTGTAGCTATGCATTTTTAGTATTTCCTGGTTCCAGTGAGCGCCAAAGCAGAGAGAAACCAGCAATAACCAAAAGCGTACTCTTTCTCATAAAAAGGAACTCATTCTGCATGGGAAAATGGCCAACTTCAGACTTAGGGATATGAACGTGCAAGGGCACTGAGCATCTTGTAGGTCAATAGTAAAAGAATCATCTCAAGGCCGGAGGAGCGCCCAGGGACTGAGGTTAGCAGCGGGCAGCTCGGGAAACGGCGACTGTGCCACTGAATCTGCACCGGGTTTGGAGCTTACTGGCCTCCAGGCCCACGTCGGAAGAGCGCCCAAGGACTGAGTTTAGCAGCGGGTGGCTCGGGAAGCGGTGACTGCGGCACCGAGCCTGCGTCACTGAATCTGCGCCGGGTTTGGAGTTTGCTTGTCTCCAGGCCCGCACCGGAGGAGCGCCCAGGGACTGAGGTTAGCAGCGGGCGGCTCGGGAAATGGCGACTGCAGCACCGAGTCTGCGTCACTGAATCTGCGCTGGGTGTGGAGCTTACTTGTCTCCAGGCCCACACCGGAAGAGCGCCCAGGGACTGAGTTTAGCAGCGGG